>QDHC01005706.1:150308-164030 GCA_013186455.1 Papilio dardanus tibullus | reverse complement strand
CGGTCGAGTTGACACTGCCAGTGCTGGCCAGTGATAAACTGGTAGAGTTCGCATCGCCACTACTGTAATGTAAACACTTTAAAATATTAATTCTCTAATTTCAAAACCGACAATAAGCCTGCCTTATACCCTTTTTAATATACCTTAAAAAGCGTTAAGAAAAAACAAATCCATGTATCTGTTAATGCGGCGTTTTTACATCGCAACGCTTTATCCCGCAACGTTGCATAGCGCAGGACGAACAAACCAAGAGTGTACACTAATTATATTGAGTGAAAGCGTTAAAAAATCGTCCGTGTGTAAACTATGAATAGTTTAATGCAAAAATATTATTTTACATTTTGCTGTTTTCCTTCAAATTTTCTTCTATAGGACATACATATTTATAGAAAGCAAAGCACCAAGATCCTTAAATTAAAGGAGAAGGTAGACTACTTAAGTTTTTTTACAGACGAAGTCGCGAGCGTTCATACGTACATATTCTTCGATGAGAGTCCCCTACGGAATAGTTTAGAGAGGGGTCTGGTCTCGCGCGGGTCCCGCTTGCGGCGCAGCAGGTCCAGCTTGCGAGCAAGCTCGGCGCGCCGCTCGCGCACCCGCTTGGAGGACAGCAACGCCCCCAATGTACTCTCTAGCCCCGCCTCCCAACTGATTTTCTCCTCCTTTTCCTTCTCTTCTACAATAAAATGATAAGTAACCGGTTAAAAGCGGTTACCAAAAGAAATACTAATTGTGACTGCGTTTAGGAGTTTGTATATTCCTAAGGAAGAGTATGACGCAAAAAAATATTAATAGAAAAATTTGCTAAAAATCGATCGAAACGATTTAAAAAATAAATGTTTTTTTTTTAATTTCTACCTACATACCTCGTGTGAACTTGTCCTCGACAGACGGTGGCGGGGGCGCGGGTCCGGGGGCGGGGGGCGGCTCCCCGCACGCGCTCCCCTTACCGGGGCTGCCGTCCATTCCGTCCGACTTCAACTGGAATACGTAACTAATTTATTGTAAAATAACTAACGACTTGGTCCGCGTGGACTATAAACCATATCCTAACACAAGCTTTTTCAAGTTTACTTTTAATGATTAAAAGATATTAGAAAATTCACAAAAACGACTAAATTAAAAAAAAATAAATATGTATGTACACGAAATGTGATTTTCTATGACATACGGACCCTTCAATTTTCATAACTGTGTTTACTCACCATAGCGCTGAGCCGTCGTCCGTCATCCGGTGGTGGGAGGGCGTGTCCGGCGGGGCCGAGGGCGGTGCAGGGGGCGGCGCCGGGGGCGGGGGCGGGCGGCGCGTCCGTGTCGTCAGTGAGCACGGCCAGCTGGTGCTCGCGCTTGTCCAGCTCGCTCTGGTATTTGATTGGGTTGGCCAGCGCCTCCGCCAGCTCCGACAGCCGGTCCGGTACGTAGTCCTGACGTACGCAGGATCAAGTCTCGATTAGGTTTCACATAAGTCGACACGGCAATGGCTTCTACATTTATAAACTATCTTAGACTAAAGTAGGCAATATTGTATGAAAAAAAAGTTATACATTCTGAAACGATACGACATCAGACTGTGGAAGATATCTAGGATCACGAAGAAGAAAACAGAAAGTGTAAATCCAGACCAGGAAATCATAACATTGATGGCCTATATCAAATAGATGATAGATGATCACTATTCTAGTTTTATTCCTGTAAGTTACCTTGACAACAACTAGCAGCAGTAAACTAGCTGGCAGTGGCAGGCCGAGTTCTGTCCGCAGGTTGACGTGGCGGTAGCCGGGGCGCAGGCCCAGCACGGGCAGGACGCGGTGGCCCAGCAGCCGCCCGCTCTCCTCGTGAGCCGCGATACGCAACATCGCTAACTCGGGTAATACCACCTAGAGTGTTACCATATTAAAAAGGACCGTTTATTAACAATGCCATGCAAATGCTTAAATCTTTGCAAAAATAATAATTATTTGGAGGCCTAATTTTAATCCACTTTCCCTTCTTATCCCTTTATTATAAGGAAATGATGGGAAGAGGAAGTAGATATGGTGAGGGAGCGGACGTATAGGAAAAGGAATTATCCTCTTGCAGTGCGTCTCCTCCTGCGGGGATTAAGGGTAGACAACGCATCTACAATTACAGATGTCTATGGCCAGCGATCGCATCGCTATTTCATAAAATCCAGGTGTCCGCTTGCTCGTTTGCCAATTTATAATATAAAAAAAATAGAAATTAAAATCCACGACAAGAATAGTTTATTTAAAAAATTGAACACTCAAATAAAAGTCCCTAAATAATTAATTACTAGACTATTTTCGGCAAAATACACCGAAAGCAATCAAATATAAGATACGGGTATTAAAAGGGATTTAATGAAGTTGTAACTAATTGATTATTGCTTTAGTTTAGCGCTATCTTATCGCTAATGTATTGGGGAAAACTTTATCAATAACAAACTTTAGATGAATCGATACAAAACTGTCCCCGGAGGGACTAAAGTAATTGATATAATATGGAACTATAATTAATACGTTTTCTATGTAATTGCCACCTATACAACGAGTAAATACAAGCCGCTTTATTCCGAATCGAGAATCAGTTTAGTACTGTTGTACTTTCTACTTTGGCACTGGTACATTCATAAAATGTATTCCAAAATACAGAACATCCTTGTTCCTGGTACTTCTATATACATAATTTTGTCCAATGAGACCCCTGGTTTATATTATTTAGTTCCGAGTGTCCTCCAGTGTCGTATAATCAATGACTTATTGGTCCTCGTTTATCGCAGTACTTTATACATTTTTTTCGGAAGAATGGGGAATATGTTTTTTATACCCCAAACTTATTTATGTTGTTATACTTTATTTAGACTCTGAAGTTTGAAAAGAACTGTGTTTTAGTTTGCAATGCTTGAAAATTGAATTAACTTTTACACTTTAAAGAAATCTCACTAAAAGGTAGCCGTTAATTGGAAGCAAATTATGTATCATTAGCTTATTAACCCTACTATAAAACGAGACATTTGCCATATATTTGATATATGTTTGACTTTATAGCAATATATTTATACGTTCTCGAAAATGTTTGATGCACACAAATTAAGAGAGTCGTCGAGATGGGTAATAAATTGAGACCGTTACGCGCGTTTTAATCTCCTAACGCAAAACGACACAAATTTATCGAAGCTCGCATTTTTACGGCTCGCAAGCGGTTTTTATGTGACGCTTTCCTCCGCCTTGTGTGCAAATGTGACGGAAATGAGCAAACACTAGGGTTGTCGACACGGTTATTTTATCTCACAACTATATTCTTACGGAAAATATTAAGGCCTTTATGATAACACTAGCTGTTGTGCGCGACTTCGTCCGCGTGGAATAAAATAATATAGCCTATGTTACTCGGGGATAATGTAGCTTTATAATGGTAAAAGAATTTTTGAAATCGGCCCAGTAGTTCTTGAGTTATTTCAATATAAACAAAAATACAAAGTTTCTCTCTTTATTATATTAGTATAGAATAATTGTCCAGATATGTTGGTTAAGAGCTTGCTACATAAAGACAGTAAAAAACATTAACTAAATTGAGACTTGCTTTGTCCTATCACCTATTGTATGTACTTTATTCATTAACGATTTTACGTCATTTCAGTCATAACACGAAACATCTTTTTTTATCTCGACGAAATGGGCAAACCTTTGTAACTGATTATACTAAATATAATCTATGTAAGTCAGTGTTAAAGTAGCTAATGGCTACAAACGTTTCCTCATTATAATATTAGTATAAAGTAATTAATGTTTGTGGCAGCCCTAGGTCGGAGCGTTTGACGTGCAGTTAGCAGCCAACTGGCGCTCAAGTTAATTAACCACTCAGAGTAGTGCGATGCGGCACCTCGCGCTTTCCCACTAATTCACTGCGCGGAGTGTTAAATTACTAATTAAAATACACACTAAAGAAACCCAATTAAAAATGATAATTAACGCTTTTATGTTGAAAAGAGTAAAAAAGTGCAAAAATCAATTCAAAAGTTTTACCAATCAACCTGTCAAATTATTCAGAAGTATCAAATCGGATAGACTTATTTTATACAATAAATTTAGCTTAAAGTGTACAATAAACCAGCAAATACTAGAAACGATAAAATAAATACTTTATCTTTTTCAATTTAAAATATTTGTTACAAATTACAACCCTTAACAACCCGAACACTTGAAGTCCCGAACCCGAAAATGTCCCCACATCCACCCCTTCTTAGGCCTTGGTCGCACCAGGATAGTATTTTAGTCGAGTAACAAGTAGCGTTTATCCGAACAAAGGATGTACTACTGTTCGGACTCGTTTAAGCTTAAACCTACGCACTAAGGTAGTAATTTAGTAACTAAACGTGTAGGAACAGCAACATTTTAGTAGAATAGATTAGTAAATCCTTTGTTCGGATGCTTGCTACTTGCTACTCGACTAAAATACTATACTAGTGTGTACAAGGCTTCATTTCATACTAACCTTCTTGAAGACAAAGGGTTCATCTCCATATACAGGATTGATGCCGTTATTGGGCACGACTCGTGTGCGGAACTTCTTGCGCACCGTGTCCGCCGGCAGCCCGAACATGTCCACCTCCACGTACGTGCCGCACCGCTTGTCCGTCAGCAGCTGCCCCGACACCACCGTCACCGACAGGGACCCGGCGATTATACCGTCCACGGTGCTCTCCGCGAACGGGTCCAGGCGACGGTCCTACGATTATGTGCTTTGTTACTGTGGAATACACTCTATTTTTGACTGTACGTCGGACTTTGTTTCTAACTTCTCCTACGTATCATTCTTAGCTCTTATTGCACTATTTTATTACACTCTATCAGTTCTTCCTCTCGCGATGTCTCTCAATCTCTCTCCGTTTCTCTTTCTTTCTATCTCTTTCTCTCGCTCTCTCTTTCTCTCTCTCTCCCTCTGTTTCTATCTCAGTCGCAAAGTGTCCTTACCTTCCGCCGCATGAACTCCGGCTTGAGCAGATACCCGCAACGGCGGTTGTACTCGAAGGTGCCGAGGTTGAGCTGCATGGCGAGGTCCAGCGTCTGGTAGTTGAGAGCCACCAGCTGGCAACCCGCATTCCAAAACACCTGGTAAACATACTTTAAACTATAACCTATAAATCTTCTTAAATTTCTTAGTGGCTCCAATAAGTCACAACTTTTTTTTTTTTTTTTCATTTTCATCCATTGCAATTTGACAAATATTTTATTTAAGTTCTGCGTGTGATTGCCGCTTGCTCGTTTTAAGCCTTCTACTGTAAAAAAAAGTAGTTATTTAACGCACCTGTGGCATAAAGTTCGATGAGTCGAACCTAGTCCCGGCGGGGTAGACACGGGACAGCTGGTGCTTGTTATAGTTCACGAACTCTATCGGCCGCTCCTTTAGTAGTGTCGTCGCCTGCTTCTCATCGAACGATGACATCTCGTAGAAACGGTTTTTCTCTAAGATTAAATACATTTCAAACTGATCACATATTATAATAACATTAATACACACAAAAATCATAACTTTTGATATAGTAAACTAAAAAAATGAGATGGTAATTAATTGTTACTGCAAAACGAGTAATAAAGGACAAATTAATTTCGACAAATTCAATAAATCATTTACCACAAAACAAACACGATTTTTTATCAAACACAAAAACCACGTTCTTATACAATAGAACACTTTAATAATAAACGACTTTAGTAACCTATAAAAGAAATTACACTAAAACAAAAAAAAATCTGCTCGATTTACCAGTGCATACTAACTTTCAGCATTCTCGAAGGAGCTGAAGTGCACCGGCTGGACGTAGTTAACGAGCGCGGAGATCTCGGCCGCGGCGTGCGTCTCCGGCGCCGCGCCCGCCGGGCCCGCGCCCGCTGCCTCCGCGCCCTCCGCCTCCGCGCCCGCCTCCTCTTCCCCCGACGAAGACTCCGACTCCGAGGACTCCGACGACTCCTTCGAACCTTGACGGGCCAGCTATGAGCAAACAAGACTGGTCATACTCATCGAATTAATCATGGTGGCTTGAATATCTTACTAGCCATCTCTTAGAAAACAATTTTATAAGTTGCGGGGTTGTAATACATCGGTGAAGGAAAACATCATGATGCAACCCTGCGCATATCGACGAAGAAATTCAAAGATATGTGTTGACCCATACTGGGCCAGCGTGGTTGACTATGGCCTAGTCACCCTTTAGAGTAGATTCCGAGCCCCTCAGTGGGTATGCAACTAGTACTGATGGTAATGGAGTTTATAAAGATAGAAGATATTATTTTAGTCAAATTTCTTTCCAACGTACTGGTTCGTGCGCTATCTCTCCGTTGCCCTGCGGCTGCGCGGGCAGGCGCGCCTCCGCGTCTTCCGGCCCCACGGAGTCCTCCTTCTTGTGGTGGTGGTGGTGCTTCTTTTTGTTCTTTATTATTATTTTATGCTTCAATAGCGATGGGGGAGGTAGCTCCCCTCCTGATAACAATACGCCTAATGTTATAGTTGTTTAAAAAGAAAACAGATTCCAACTGCGTCATTATCTCCCCACCCATATCCTTTTTAATATGTCGGTGCACAGGTTTTTGTCTTCCACGTAAATCTACCTTCATACATTACTCTCTTGCGCAATTAAAATCTCTATGTATATCAAATCACATTAAAAGCCTTTAATATTGGATTAACGAAGTTTTCCCAGACCCATCAACCCTTACTTACACAAAAATCTTGAGCTAAATCAGTTCGCATTCTATATGAGTAAATAAGCACGTTATTGTAATATATTCAATGAATATCCCGCGAGCAATATCCGGCCGGGGCCCGTGTAGCGGCGCCCAGGACGTTCCCGGATATAGAAAGTAAAACTGATTTCGTATCGAATATTCTCCACGGCAGCTTTGCAAATACAATCACATACTGTATTTATATTACCTTCCTTATAAACTTATAAAGCTAATTTATGAAATTAAAATCTTAGTAAGTAACGCATTAGTTCTTTCAGACTGCATCTACATATGTACAAAATTTTATCTATCCAAACTTTCACATTTTTAATCTTAGTAAGATTATGTAGCCGCGACATGAACGTAACATTTATTTGCTCTAAGCTATAAAACACTAGATGATTTCCAACTATGTTTTAACAACTACAATTAAACGTTTCCACGTGAGACTGGTACCAGTACATTGTTCGGAGTAATTATTCAAGTCCGAATAAAAACGTACGTCGGTTATAAAACGGGAATCGCTTATACATCACCAGGTTTATGTGACAGTGGGAATGTCAATAAAAACGCGGGAAATATTGCGAGCCGGCGATGATGTCGGTTTTAACAATCCGCCCGGATGGCGATAAACCCGAGGCCCTGCTGTACCAACAAACACGCAAACCGTGTTTAGCTTGTATTGAAAATAAATCCAACAATTTTTTGACAATAATAAAGCTACGGAATTAAATCGACTCATCGGCTGTTAAAATAAGAAAACAGATTTTTATAACCAACGTACAAAAGCGTACATAGATGTATAAATGTGGAAGAGGCGCGAGGGGTGTAGCAGACCCACGGCAAACGGAAATCCGTCATTTCTGACTACCCTTCTGATACGAGTTACAATAAGAAATTTAAACACTTTAAAATGTTCTAACATAAAAGTTCAAGCTTCTTTGTTGTTTTAGAATGGTCTTATGATGGTTTTCATTTCTTACTTCTAAAAGATAACTAACCTGGTTCAAGTTGGTGGGAGTCTAGTGGTCTATCGAGGAGCATATCACCGAAGATGTCCCTGCAGTAATTAGCTATCTTGGCCTGCTGGCGTGGATTGCAATGGTTCTCGAAGCTAAGTATGACAGGGTAGTCGGACGTCTTAAAAGCGCTTTCGGCTATCGCTTCCAGCACCTCCTTCGCGCTGATCTCCGGCACGAACGTATACCCGTGCACAACCACAGGTTCCTCCATACGACTATTCCAAAAGTCTAGTTCCACGCACCTGTTGAGAAAGTATAAGCGATGTTTCTATGGGGAAGATATCCTGTCTCCCCTAATGAATATATCTAATACAAATTTAAGTACGAGTACAGGAATACAAGTTGCAAACAAGAGAAGTTTCAATAAAGTTTTTAACTTAGGCCAACTGCGGCTTATACGTCATACGAGTACGTCGTGATGGGAAGCAAAACTCAAGTTCACCCTGAGGGTGTAAATTTAACAAAAGATAAGCAAAATTACAAGAGTATACAGTAGCAGGTTTGGTAAAAGCATTTATGTAATATTAAAATAGAATTCCAAACGAATTGAAATTCTGTATTCAACAAAACCTTTTTGAAAAAAAAACTTTCGGGCTCCAAAACATTTCATGTCCGTCGAAAGATATTCATAAAAAAGTTAACAATAGCAAGTATTTGGAAAACTTGGAATCGAAAATCGAATTCCAATTTTCCCTTCGATTCATATTATACGCGTGGAATCCTGATAGTATTTAAAGTATACAAAGCTGTTTAAATTGCATTAACGTAAATAATTAAGAAATAAAACAAAATTAATTGGACTTATAAAATATTTAAGAAGATAAATACTTTTATAATCTCACAACGATACGATTCAAGAATGTTTGAGACAACAAAGAATACGTTACGATTAAAGATTAAATATACAAATGGAGAAAAGCTGAGATAAAGCTTTGCCAAGTTTTCGCTAACGAATTCAAATGGTGCAATAAAAGGAATTGCTCGCATTAGCAGCGACAAATTACGTTGTTTGCGCACCGACCGAAAAGAATACAATTTACCTTTATAAGCTTCTTGTTAATTACTTAACGGAGATTCTGAGAACTGACGAGATATTTGTATTCAAACATATCGTTCTCTCTGTGTATTCAAAGGAAATGTGAAGGATGACAATATGTTTTGCATATACGTGTTTCAACAATAATTATTACATTTTATAACATTGTGATGCAACCTGCACATATCGGCGAAGAAATTCAAAGATATGTGTAAAGTCATCCAAACTACGCGCTAGACATGGAGTTGCGTTGGAGCCTATCATGGGTCGAACTACACTACTACTACATATACCTTCCCTTTCTTTTATTTTGTCTCTGGTTCTATTTAATTAAAAAACAGGCTATATAAAGTTTAATTGAGAATTTTATGACTTAGTTACTGTAAACATTAAGTCTAGTAATTTCACGTAGTCTAGTCAAACAGAACGCAGTAATTTCGTACAAGGCAGAAGTAGTTAAAAACTTATATTGACATTAATTAACAGAGTAGTAAAGATGCGTATAATTAAAAAAATACATTACAATTTACTCTAAAGTTTGTATTAAAAATCTCAGTAAGCAACATGGTCGGTGCGCTCCAAATCTTCACAAAGCATGACGGCTGTACTACTGTGATTTAAAGGCTAAACATATTTGAAACCCGTCTCTTACTCAGTAACAATTTAAATGCAATCTCAAACGTGGGACAAGAACGTATGCTAAAGGATTAGAAACTGTATAATACAGCTTTCCCCTAAAGTCGATTTAGATATGGATTTCAGAATAAACCCTATATTGTATATTGAAATCCTCAGTATCCAAGTAAGTCTTTATAAATCGATGTTATTTTGTTTTGTAGGTATGATAAGACTCTTCACTGTATAGTATTAAACAAAGTCGCTTTCACTGTCCCCATGTATGCTTGAATCTTTAAAACTACGCAATGGATTTTGGATGCGTTTTTTTTAATATCTAGAGTGATTGAAGAGGAAGGTTTATATAACTAGCGACCCGCCCCGGCTATGTATTTAGTATCAGTATTGCACCCATGCGAAGCAGGGGCGGGTCGCTAGTAATACATAAACATACTCGATTTTGAACAGTTAATACCCTTTTGTTTAAGTCGTTTAAGTAATTTCACGTGTAATGTGTCTTAAATTACTTCTATATTTGGAGGCGTCGAAACTTTACCACGGGCCTTGAACTTTAAAAGCCACAAAGTACTTGAACAGTTCTTGATATTAACCACATTTGACATTTTAATTTGTTTTACGAGTAATAGTTGATAACATAGATCGAATTTCTATTTCCTTCTTTAAATCATATTGTATCGTAATAATTTAATAACTAGCTGTTCGAAACTTCGTCCGCGTGTAATTAATTTAGCTTTCGAATGGTGAAAGAATTTTTAAAATCGACCCAGTAGTTCTAGAGTTATTTCAATACATACAAAAATACAAACCTTTTCTTCTCATATTAGTATAGATTAAAAACACTTAAAGACTCTGAATTATATATCTAGAAGCCATACACACAAATGTTTAGCCTATACAGTCAAACCTGGATAAGCGAGACCTCGATAAGCAAGAAATCTCCATAAGCAAGAGTCATTCTCTGGTCTCGACCAGCTAGCTTTGTTTTCTTACTATTCGAAGTAAACATTAGGTAAATACAAAATCAGTAGCTATGAACTAACCTGCAACCGGCGAGTAAACTCTGTCTATATATTTCGACGCTGGACTTGCCGGTGATCTGATGCCCGGTGAGGTAGGTGTTATGGGAACTGTTAATGAAGTAATGTGCCAGCGGTTGGTCCATGTCGTCGCATAAGTCCATCTTACTCGGTGCGACAATAGGATTGTCTTCTGACATTAGAAACCTGATGCAAATTAATGAATATTTAATTTCGCTACTATTTGATAACTACCAAATTAATTGAGAACCGAACAGTGCCTGCAGCGAATAACATACAGATCGAACATATCTATACATTTTTTAAATTCTGAATAAGATTAGCCAAATAAACTTTGTATCTATCACTTTCCTACAGAAACGACTGTATATAAATTAATTATAATTCCCTTCAATTTCTACCAAACACACCACTTTTTTTTAATTTGTTTTCATACCCTAGGGCTCCATTAGACCAATGTCTCTCAAAAAACGGCCTTACGCCGAAGCAGAATCTCACTTTTTTCCGCGAACTCGGTATAATAAAGCCCTAGGATTAGAATAAACAAATTAATTAAAAGATTAATGTAGGTATAAACTTTTCATTAACAGTTTAACAGCAAAAACACGACATAAAACTTGTTAAATATTTGACACTACTATGTTACGTAGCAGTAACGTGTTAACAAATGTATTTATTCAGATCAATCCGCACACATTGTACAAAATGTAAATTTAGAGAGTTGAACGTATTTTAAATCGTCTATAAATAAAATCGGAAGCTCGGAAGTGAATTCCTTTAGCAAAACTAACAATTCATTGACGCATAAATTTACTACTGACGTAGTCTATTCAGTAGTAGGAATACATTATTTTATCTTACGATCTGAATATCTCCATTCGACTGATAAACTTTGAAGTAGAGTAGGTTTATGAGACGGATTGAATGATAAATTACACGATTAAGGCACGGTCGAAACTAAAAATGACTAATGACTGACTTGGTGGACAAAAACATGTCAACTCTGCATAGACTAGGATAAAGATGATGACTGTAATAATTTTAAGTCTGCGTTGTTTAAATAATGATAGTAAGGTCCCGATTTTTGTATTAATAGGTCTACTTATAATGGACTTTTGTATTATACTCATACAAGTATATTCATCACTCACCTAAGGAACCCATCGAAGGTGAGCTGCGACCTTTGCTGGTGATACTTATTATACTCGTAGGTCCGGATGAGGTCTCTAGCTCGCTGTATATCCGCGTAGGGATGCAGAATCTCGTTCAGTCGGGGATCACGCTGCACGTCGTTTAGGAAATCTACCAACTGGTTGGCGGATAAATGAGGCTTGTTGTCAGCACTAAGAAACAAAATGGATTGTTTTTTATATTAAAAGTGGCACATATCAGTGCCCACATAAAATCTCCGAGTGGTGGAACGACCGCTGCCCAAAAAGTCGAGCGCCCACCGCAAAAGAGTATTGAGATGGTGAGCTGAGCGGCCTCAAATGTGCTTGCGTTCCCACCAACAAAGAGCTGAGCTAAGCGAACCCAACGGCATAGCCCAGTTGTTTCATTTGACACAACTCGGCTCTCCAGAATATTTCGGCTCTTTTTGACACATCTCATTTCTCTTTGTTGGTGGGGAGACAAGTATGCAGTTTCGTATGAAAGTGGAAAATGTGGACGCCCAGCTTCCGCTCAGCTCTTTACTGTTTTGCGGTGGGCGCTCACCTTAAACAATCGAACAGATTTGATACAAAAATGAATATAAATAAACTTCTTATTTCTTATAAAAAGCTTTATTAATAAATCCAAACAGTTCTGTTATTTTTAGAATGAAGGTTTTCTTAAGTAGTAGCATAATAGTAGACCTATCTATGCGGCTATTTCTGACTTCAAGCACTAGCAAACAGCGTTCCGTTTTAAAGGGCGCCATATTCTTAATGATACGAATGCAAGCATCTTAAATAACTTCGTATAGCGTTAAGAAAATATTTCTTTATTTATACATTGGATCCATATACAATTTGCTGGTTATGTAAATTATTTAAAAAATTGTATGAACACGTTTTAAATAATATCCTTTAAACGTTGAGTTATTTTAAACTCCATAAAATTTTACATTGAACAAGATAAACCAAAAGGATTACAACAACATACGTAGTGATTAGGTATACAAATTATTCATCAATCCTTTGTTGGGGGGATTTCGCGAAACACCTAAAGTGAGAATGCGAGCGGTGATCGGTGACGTCACGCGCGCCGGAACATCTCCCGGTGCGAAACACATCCGTCGTGAATGAAAGAAACGATAAATATGAAATTTCGACAGAGTTATTTTTGTTCTGTGTCACAGGCCAGATGAGTAACTGAAGTTCGGGAATCGTTTAACAAAACAAACAAAGGGGAAACAGGAAAACGGTGCTCTTTCTTCATCAGTGACAAAGCGTATACAATTTACAGATTATTTTCAGCAGATTATAAATTCATTTTGTTTCAAACATCTAAATTTGTAATGGAATTACTAAGTATATTTAACCAAACTGACTCTAGTAGGTACTCTATTCGAAGTAATTTCTAAGAGTATTAATTAAAAAATATAGTAAAGCAAAGTTTCAGAATCCATCTTGATTATTGCACTGCAATTAAACTTGAGGAACGTAAACATTTTTTAAATATTATAGACCCAAAATCTACTATTGTACTAAATAATGTTTACTTACAGACTATTAAATATCTTCAACACTTCTGTGCGCTGAGTAAGACTTTTATAAAAAGCGAAGAAGTCTTCAAACTGGAACTTGGATTGACTGATAGTGTCGTTCTTCCCTGTAGGCATACCAGACTCGCTTAGCGCCTTCTCTACACGTTTTTTATCTTCTTTATTCTGTGCAAACTGTCGCACGATGCTGCAAGAAACAGAGACTGTATTTACATGTATTGAGAACTAGCAGATGCTCGCGACTTCGTCGGCATGAAATTAGATATTAGTCTAAGTTACTCGGGGATAATGTAGCTTTCTAATGGTGAAAGAATTTTTGAAACCGGCCCAGTAGTTCTTGAGTTGTTTCAATACATACAAAAATACAAAGTTTCACTCTTATGTTAGTATCATCATCACCAGCTCACTATATGTTCCCACTGAGGGGCTCGGAGCCTTTTTTTTTTTTTAAACGTCAGGAAATGCATTTAGGCACCTCTACGCCCGGCGTGCAATGGCGTAGAGAGTGTGGGACTCGCCGGCCACAGAAGGTGACCGTAATACCCACTAAAATCTGACG
>QDHC01005706.1:113427-146289 GCA_013186455.1 Papilio dardanus tibullus | reverse complement strand
CAGTGTAGGTATAAGCCTTATAAATTTTATATTTTGCACATGTGTTTCTATAGGTATTAATACTTCAAACTTATAAAGGTTAAAATAAGATATAAAACTTTGTTTTGAATTTCTAAACATTAAGCGGACGAAGTCGCTGGCGACCGCTAGTATAATATAAAAACCGTGTTATTTAATAAAACTTTAAGCTTTGGTTAACTTCGATTTTAATATTCTGAAACGTAGAAGTTTTCTGTGTACGTAACGTTACTCTGTTGCGGTAACTCAAAGTTGCAGGACACAACTTTGTTTTGTTAGTTCCGACGAGCGTCAGAATATTCCGTGGCTCTGTTATTTTTGGTATTTCCACGAACAGGTTATGTTGCACTACAACAAACGCTTTTGAAAAAACTATTTTCATTACATTTATCTATGATGAAATATTGGTACATTTTGTTTATTGATTTGTTTTTTTAATAAGAAAAGGGGGCAAACGAGCAGCGGGAACACCGAGGTGATCAACGACGCCCATGGACATCTGCAATACCAGAGGAACCACAGATTTTGGATGACATTATTAAATGAAAAGTCATTCAACCCAATCTCTTTATTTTCGTTTCTCCTTTTCCTTGTAAAAACTTTTAATTGTAAAATAAATAGACTTACTTTTTGACGAGTATTTTCCCAGACTTGTCCGCTTTAAGTACTATCTTCGTGTGCAGCTTCTCTAGAAACTTGAGGGTGGGATTGTTCAGCTGGCTCAAATTGTACGCGAGGCTGAACAGTTCCTCCGTCCACATCTGATGACAAAATATTATCATAATCAGTATTAAACGTAATTGGAACACGGCCAAGGGAAATTGCCAAAAAATGTCGCTACAATTTAATCTCGCGCGAGTTCAATGCGTTTGCATTTAAATTGTTGCTCAGAAATTTCCACTTCAAATAGACCGGAATGAGCGATCGTTGCATAATATTCATTCATGATTTACACATAAATTATTGTATCGGTTACGACACGAATAACTGGTAAATAATATACAACAATGTAATGTTTATTTTATTCAAATATAACATTTATGAGTTTTAATAAGGCTAAAGAAAAGCTTAGTTATCATAGTAGTCTTGGATACAAGGGATCCTCAATACAAACTGGACAAATCTTAATTAAATTCCGAAAAGAAGAATTCTAAGTTCTCAGCCTATTTATTAATAGCACTTATTAGTGCAATCCTCAAACTTTGTATTGCTAAACAGAAATGTATAGCAGCAGACAAGTATCAGTCTGTAACATCCTTATCGCGCAGTACATCAGCCAGCATTTGACCGGGTATAGCGCATAAATTTAATGTCAGTTGCACAAGTAGTCCGAGATTAGAAAATCAGATGACCGTTATTTATATTACACCAGTGATCTAAACAAAGTCCTTGAAGATGTGTACGTAATGTGACGGCGACAATGAAAAATACTTTGACACAATTTTTATGCCGTATGAATAAGCGTACGACGATAAATTTTCTTTTCTTAATCTATGCATCAACAACGCAAGGAACTGTCCAGTTTTAATTCATCAAAAAATTATCAATCTAAGTTCGTCATGGTTACATTATCTTATGAAACTTTTTTTTTTATAGGAGAAGGGGGCAAACGAGCAGCGGATCAACCAAGTTAATTGTTCCGACGCCCACGGACATCTGCAATGCCAGAGGAACCACAAATGTGTTGCCGGCCTTTACTGCATCAAACCAAACAATGCTCTTGTATTTCAAACTGTAGATAAATAGGATAAGTTACCAAAAACTTCCCAACTTTAAAAAAAATATGTTCACTTAACCGTGATTTGGATTTGAGTCCATTACCCCCTTCAATCTGGCAGACAGTTCAAAGGAGTAGTAATAGCCTCGTAAACAACTATTGATTTTGTAAAAGCGACGTATTCCCAAACGGCGGCAAAGCCCCGAAGGCAATAACAAAACATAATGACAGCTTGTATACATTTGCTTTGTCGTAAACTTATAAACTATCCGAAATACAAGTCCCAAACTTGTTAACGATCGGCAAAGGAGATTCCTTAAAGGAAACCTAACAAACTTGATACCTTAGAAATCCCTTTTATTTATAAACTTTTAGTTTGGGACTTGGCAGAATGGAACTAACAACAAGTTTTCCAATTGATTGATAATAATCTAAAGGATTTTCTTGCTGCTTATTCAATTCTAAGATAATTCAGGCAAAAGACTTATCTAGTCTATAATTTCTTTACTTTCACCATTTCATCTTTCAAGGTAAAACAGAACTGGTTACGAAGACCCCACTTTTTCAATCCTAATTCGAAAATATTAAAACTCTTCACCGACAATGTTTTCTGAAAATTTTAAATTCTCAAATTATTAATTTCACCTTCCAAGATTCATCATTATTTCCTAACAGTTTACCACCATTTGATTTACTTATGAAATTCTATTAATATCAGCCATCTACAAACCAATCAAATAGTTGCCATAATGTCTTACAAACCAATTTCTCAAATAAGTTTCTGTAAGTTAGTCATATTACTAGAATATTCAGGTTCCCAACTACGAGTTAAATGGAGTTTGTAATGTCGTCATTATAAATGAATGCTTTCAAATATTCAGAACTGAAACAGTACAGAAACTTACGAGGAAAGTCTGAAGTCGATTCTATCGTTCGAGAGATTTATAAGGCAATTTTATTGGATACGTTGTATAAGTATTTCTAATAGAAGCATTTTAGCATAAATTTTCCATTATTCCTAAAGGTAAATAAGAATATTAAGTTACAACTTGGATATTTACAACTATCAAAAATGTAGCCTGTGTTTATAAGGAGCAACGCTTGGTATTTTAATATTCTTTAGCGCAAAACTCCATAACGTAACTAAAGAACAAGCAGAAATATGAGCAATATAATGTATTGAGAACGTAAAAAGTTTTTTTGAAGTAAGTTGTAAATTAGCAACAAGCTAGCAATAGCTAGAATTGCTACAATCACATGAATAATAACACTTAAGTAACTGTAACTACATGACTTGTCTAATCTTACCTGAGCGATATCCCTCCTCGTGCAGCAGAAATTAACAAAGGTAACATTGACGAAGTCCGCTCCATAGCAGACCGTCACCGTCTTCTCTTCCAACGAGCCTTGCGACCCGATCAACACCACATTCCGTATCTTTTGATCCTGGACAAAAGAAAAAGTCTCATTAATATTAAAAGACGCGTTGACGGTGATTTAAATAAATAAGTAATAATAATGCTGGTTATTTTATTTACTAACACAGTTGAAATCTCTAAAAACAACTTATCCGATATTGTGACCAAGATAGATAACGGTTGACCTGTCGAAAGGCTTATGTCTTTCTCATTTTGTTGAAATGAATCAATGATTTGACTGTATTAATGTAACGCAATTTTGTAAAACTGAATAAAGTACGAACAAAGTCAGAGCTAATATTTCACAAACTATGTGCCTAAAAGAAAAAATGATTAATGACAGGTCGGCTGTGCTTGTAAAGGCCTATTCAGGAAAAGCCGCCGAGTTTGACACGATGTTAACGATATTTAGCTATAAAATAAATGGAAAGCCCAGCGAAGCCAACTAATGACTGACCATTTTCATTGAATTTTATATCTATTCTTTACTAAAGCCTTTAAAGCATTTTTATTGTTTACTATACTGTGTACCAAATAAATGGATACCAAACATAAATAATATAAGGATAACATTTCTGATCTTCAGCCAAAAACTTGACAGCTTTAATATCCTTTTATCTAAATCGTTTATTATTCGTAAAAAGAGTTATTTAACCTTTCATGTAAATGTATAAAATATGACTCTGAGGATAGAGCTTAGAAAAATATTGTAATGTATAACAAATTGTTGAAATAATAAAAGTAAGTAAAATAGACGAAGTACATTTAAAAAATATTGTAGATGAAATATTATATCTATCGAACAAGAACGCCATGAAATCTTAACAATTCTTCATCCGACATCGCTCCGCGTGACCGGGGAACCGGAAAAAGAAAAACAACCCCATTCAATACTGGAGGTATTCTCATATATTGTTACGTTCACTTCGACTGCTTGCTTGTGGAAAACTATTACAATGATTGACTGCTAGCTCGCTGACACAATACATTCACATTTTTATTTTTATTAGAATCAGAAAATACGATGAAAAGGAATATTGTAAAACATGATCTAAAAATCTGAGAGCATAAATCTTTCGCCAACAGTGGAACCTATTACCTTTAGAAGTACCATTTAGGGAATAACATTCTTAATTCTAACAAATTTATGTAAGCTCTTCTTTTTTGTTAATAAAATGAAACTTCTTTGTCTTCGTAGATTTCGACACATATGTCATATTTGTAATTTATTTGCCAGAAATAATATACTAAGTTGGCAAGGATCACATAAGGTCACCTTTTACTATGTATTTTTGTGATGGCTTATTCTTCTCTCTTTGATGAGAAAAGTACATATCGTATGACCTCTAGAAATTATAACTACGATGGACGATTTACATCAAATTATAGAGATTTAATAGTGCCAGTAGGGGTTGTTACTGTGCAAGGATTGACGTTGTTACAAGTTGTACTACATTTCTCAAGACCCTTTCCTTTTTTACACTATACATGTTCATTTACATGTTAACTTCATGACACAAAACAGCTCAATTTATATTTATAACAATAGAGTTATACTAGGTCCCGGGTGCAATTTGTAGGGGCTTATAGTCGGATCCGGGTCGCGAACCGCACGCACTAGCTAACTCTAATCGCTTCAGCCATTACGCTCGATGCGAGCAAATTGTTTATAGCTTTACACTACGCCTGTTACATGCATAACTGGGGTATATTGAATTTGTGTAGGTTTCCACTATCGATAAACTTGTATACAAACATATTTTTATACCTTTAATTATTTTTGACAAAACCGAGACTACAATATGTTACGACTGTCAAATGATACCGTAAAATCTAGATAATAATAGAAACAGAGACATATATTTAGAAAGGAGAAGAATAATTAAACACGCAACAGTTTAATTTATGCCTATTCATACTATTCTGAAAATGCACGATTACATTGTACATATCGGCGTTAAGCCGAATAAAACGATGTTAGGATAGCTTCAACGCCTATATTTCTCTAATACAATATTAAATATAACAACTTCTTGAACATGTAAAACTTTTATAGTAAATTGGGAAGCGTTCCCGCCAATCTTATAATGCCGAACTTTTATAAAGTAATGACAGAGATGCAGTGTTGCCATCTCTTTACAATAATATTTCTTGCCAGTAACTTAAGAATATAATAATATCTAAATATTATTTAAACATTAATTACGTGACATGAATAATATTAATAGCTAATAATCCAATAAACAATTTAATAAATTAATCATCAAAATATGATAGATGGCTCTGTTCATTTCTAATTTAATACACCAGATGGCGGTAAAAGCACCCACCGCCCATATACACATCCACCCAATTACGTTTTAATAACAACCAGATCCGAAAACAAACTGTTATTTTTTGAACATGAACCAATTATTTTTTCTCGAACAGAAGGGTACATTTTAATTGAAAATACAATAAAAATATTCCACTAAAATTCAGTAAAATAGATTGTTAAAAACGAACTGTGTTGTATAAATGTACAACGATATACAATTATATTAAATTAAAACGAACAGACAGTTTTCACCGACGCAGTGCTTAATATTTGGGACAATCAACAATCTAAGAACCTCCTAATTCTTTATTTCTTCTCATCATTGCGAATAAAATTTATATTAAAAACACCTGAATCTCGTCAACGAATTTACACCAGCAATGACATATCTAGGCTAGCGATATCTAGATTTGCACATTCATAAACGTACATATAGGTCACTGGATCGATTCTACTACATTCATCAAAACTATGCAACGTTTCACATACAATTTCAGCTACATACATCAGATTGTCTGGTAAATTGTTCCACCTGTGTTGTACTTTGTGTGTCAAGTCCTGGACAACAAAGTTTCAAATCATAAAGTATTTAGTTACAATTTAGTTCTACTTCAATAACATTTGATACATTATTTTATAATACATATTCCATACTAATATTGTCGCACAATCATTATTGTAAGTAGTTTTGCCATTCATTAGCTATTGTTTCATTATGTTAAATGTTATTCTTCATTCATCAATGTTCAACATTACAAAGTGTTACATTGATTCATTAGCAGTCAATAATAGAATATCCGTTTACACCCACGCTTTCAGAAGTGGTCCATTGGACCTTGTCATCTATGCACCCCAAGGGTGAACCCCCAAACCACATGAGGAACAAAATTTACTAAAAAGTTTATAAGAAATATAGTATCAGTGAATTTATGAAACTAGAAAAATGTTATAGGAGAATTCTAGAAGCGATATAAATTGGAACAATCTGGTCTACCTGTATACCTTGCACTTGGAACGATCGGAACAATACGGAATCTCATTAAATAAAGTCGAGGTGGCGGGTATCGTACGGTGACCCACTTCCAACGTGAGACCTCGCCAGGGTGCGGCGGGTGAATTAAAAATCCGCAAACATTCTTAAATCATCTCGACAGGGTTCCATTAGTTGATTAATACGCCAGACGACGGCGGAGAGATTAAGGAGAGTCATCAATTTAAAAAACAAGTAGCCATGATGTTATAAAACATCGGAAAGAACTTCCAAGTTTTAATAAAACCTATTATACTTTGTTTTAATATATGGAGTAAACAAAAAATCGAGTTTCTATTACAGAAGGGTAAACTTAAACATAATTTGTTACACATCTTATACGGAAACTTTCTTAGGAAAAGAACATCACGTTTTATATATCAATTTACCAAAAAAGCATTTACTTTCAGGCCTAAAGTGGGTAAGTTATTAGGGCGTTATAATGTAAATATTGTTGAGGGGAAATCGATGTGCGATAAAACATTTATGAGACGACGAAGCTTTATTCAAAGCTGTTATCTTTTTGTTAGTATTTAATATCACCGAATAATTTGCCGCATAAGTTTTATTCAAATATCACAAGTAATTAAGTTTATGTATCAATCATCTACAAATGGGTTTATTAAAAAAAATGTTTTGTGGTATTATAAAAATAAATAAAGATAAAATAATTAACATTTACACTTTTTCATCAATCTGGAACGGCTTTATTCAAGAAAGACGTGTAATTGCCTTTTCGTCCTAAACTAAATTAAAGGCTATGTCTCTTTTATTTTTTTCTTTAGAGTATATAATAACAGTCCTCGCGGCAGATGCGCCATCTTCAGTACGCTACAGAGAATAAAACGACGCAAGCCAAGAAATTGAAATAGCAAAATTTGATTGAATATTTTTTTAATAGAGCAACTTATCCTCGTATCTTTGAGTATTGAACTTTTTTCAATTTTGCTCTATAAATTAAGAACTCAATACCGCAGGCACTGAAGACTTTAGCATAATATTACGTCGCAAACTAAACTACTGGGCTTGCTTGCTAAAATAATACTGTTCCTTTCCAAGTTACAGGAAGTTTGCCAACTTCCTCCACCGTGTAATGAAATTAATTAAGAAATATAATGAATAATTTCTATAATTTTTTCGCACCTAAAACAAACCCAAATAAAGCTTGCTATTACAAGCCTAAAGCATAAAACAAGGGAAAGTCTATAACAGGTAGCCTCAGTAAGAACATTCAACGAAGCACTATAAAGGCTTGGCTTTTATAGCGGCCAGTGGCAGTGTCATAAAAAAGCACTAAGCTATAGGTGTTTGTCAGACGCCACACCAAAGAGCACCAATACAACGAGTCCAAATGCATTTTATGACTCATACGGAATTCCCAATCACATGCTGTAAATCAAATACATTTGTTATGGTACACAATAGTATTATTACTTCTTCTATAGTATCACTTACATACTTTCGAAATAAACTGAATACATCAGATAAAGAAATATTTAGCGTAGCCGTGAATTTCCATTGTCAAAAAGTGTACAAATAGCAAAACAAGGACTTCTTATAATTCATAAAATGTTGAAATTCTGTAGAAGAGGTTTTTAAACCAAACGGAATAATATTTTAAATATATGCGATGCCTATCAACGTTTTATTAATTCACGTTCCGATGGTGTCAAATTATTTTCAACATTATAATTTCTGTTAAAATACTACGAAATGACATAATTAAGCAAAGTGCTCTTTTGCGGGTTTAATAGTCACTTGTGGCATAATTGTCTGTGGCGAAATTAAAATGAATTGCATATCCAATAATTAAAGTATAATAAATTCAAGAATTGTTTGCATTTAAATATATTTTTTGGAAGATGTTAAATAGTAGTAATAGAGAAGAATCTGCTTTGTTACCTCATTACCATTTTGACTGCCAAAATATTTGTTCAAAACACTTCGTTACAGCACTTATAATTAGATCGTTAGATTAATACACGGTCGTCTAATCAATAAATTACCAAGTCAAATGTTACATTAGTGAATATATTTGTGAAACAGTAAATTACCGCTGCTATGTGCCAAGTGATTACTACAGGTAAGCCGAGAGAGACCCAATTAATTACTAACAAGGCATACCTTCTCCACCCAAAGGAGTATAATGTTACTAGTTAAAATGCCTTCTGTGATCACAGACAACTATAATACAATTACATCAGGGTAAGTTACTAGTTTTATGTTAATCATTATTACTGCGAAAATGAAGATAATAACTATTCCTAAGACTAGAATCATGTTTTTTAAATACTACAAAATGTTTGATATGTTATACCAATTACAATAGGACTTTGAACTTGAAATAATCGATAAAAACTCGATTGGTCGTAACAAATATAAAATTATATTTGTTAAAAGAAAATTTTACGAAAGAAGAAAATTTCTTAAAAAGATATTTCTTTATTCTGCTTAAATCAATTATGTACAAAACAAAACGAATCTTATTGTGACATCAGAAAATAAAATGGAACAAAGAATAAAGCTTGAAATCTTTACGGGATTTATTGTTTTTGTATCTCACTATTTCTTAAAAAAAAGAAAAGCTTAAAATACTTAAAAGTTACATAGAAAACATTTTCATTTAAAAAGTAACAAAAACTCAATCATAATAAAAACTATGTTTAGATGTAGACGGCTAGCTGTGAGTGTGAAAATAAAACAAGCATCATTAGCAAAAAGAAAATCTAATATTGAATTTACTATGTGGTCGTTGCATGCCAATAATATTTTAATAATGAGCCGTGCGTTAAAAGAAAATTCGTCGAAAGTTAAATGTGGCGGGAACTTTTATTTCTAGCTTCATTAAATACTACGAAAGAGTTTTCATTGTACGTTCTGTAAATATTTTCTTTTATGTAATTATAGCCTTCAGTTATTTCTACAATATTTATAGGCAAGGATAATAAAGTGATTTGAAGGTTATCTGAAAACGTAGGAAATATTTACATTAGTATTACAATATCAAAGAAAGATATTAGAGAGATGATTGCCTGTTACAGTTATAACAATAGTTTTTCCAAACAAAAGTAATAAGGAAAATGACAAACAGAGCAAAACTAAATCCATTAACGTCATCAACAAAGCTGCTAAAACGCTATACAATGTAATAGACGCAATTGTATCATCATGTAATCAAGTAAATTGGAAGCTATCCCAGCAGATGTATGACAATATGTTACCAAAGAACCAGTCAATAAACATAAAGAGGTCGTGACAGCTGTACGTAGTCGGGAGCTGTACCCAGAGTGACGTCATCAAGACGATTCAGCCAGTGCTTATTTAGATGCTACAATAACATTTTTCGGGCACCGGGGCAAGTGGCGAGAGACAATTCAATTTATAATCCATGTCGACAGTCACGACAAATTGGCTCCATCGAGCTAGATGATATCATTGTATTACAAATGGACGTGATTTTTAGCCTTATTAGATTAAATCACTACAAAGGCCAACTGTGGGGTCAATTAAGAGAGTTATGCGACCATTTATATTGCTAATACTTTTACACCATTTATTATGTCAATTATTGTTTAATACCAATAGGATGGACATCATATTAAACACATACATAACTTTTTCTATAGTGTACCTGCTATAGTGTTGGATATACTAATAAATCTTATTACTACAACAAAAAAGAAAACACAAACAGAAGAAGGTACCATCTTTTTTCCAGAAAAAAAAAACATTTCGCACAGAATGAAGAAAAACTTGAACTTTTTTGAGCGAATGAAAAAAAAACGGTCACAACTGAAGCAACAGGCTTTGTTTCCAGAGCTACGTTCAGTATAAAATTGTCAAACAATAAGGCGAAGTGCATTTGAGCGGTCCACAAAACCGCTTCAGGAATAATCACGAGCATTTTTTCCTCTGTCAACGCTGTGGTAAGTATACAAACTTTGTTTTGAGTATTCTGTATTTATGGGAGTTGGAACCAAGATCAACTGTTTTGCGTAACTTTAGATATGATTGAATGATCTGTTTTCCACAGTATTTTTGAACTGATACGATTTTGGGACTACTTTTTTACTAAGAATTTCCAGAACAATTTTACGGCAAAGTATTTCATCGTTTACATGTACATAAGCCTAATTTTATTCGGTTCTATTTCAGAGTTAAGCTCTCTTCGCTATTCAGATTTCCAAGCACTCTTCCGCCGTGCTAATTAAGCTATTCTCGACAACAAAAGCTTATCAGATTCCACGCTGCGTGCTATCCCGCTTATTACATTAGCTTAAAAGCATAGTAAATTTGATGTTGCTAAGTAATGCACTTTATTAAAATACTTAACACTGTTAGATAAACGCATCGTCAATAAAGTATAAAACAATTTACTAGATCTTTATTTCCAAGCTTAATATAAGATCGCGCAATAAAAATATTTCACGATTTTTCCAATATTCTTTCATAAATATAAAATGAATTTTTGCTGCCATCCTTAGAGACGTTTAATTACTGTTTAAACAGTCCCATAGTACAGATTTCTCGCACTAAATCTACATTGAGAGATTCACTATTAACCGTAACTTACTTCTAAATGCAACAATTAATGTTTTATATAAATTTTCTATTCAATCAAAAGTTATGGCTGAAAATATCAGGTAGTGGCATTGTAACACAATATACATTAATATCTTGTACCCGCAACCTCGCTACCCCGATACGGCGAAGGGGTGCGTACCCTCTTCAATAGTGAGTGACGTCGGGAGGGCAGATAACGTTAGACCTGGTACATACATAATGTGATCCATCCTAAAATTACCAACGTAATTGCTTATGCCGATTACTACTCTAGCATCAATACTCATGTAAAGTTAAATATTAAAGTACAATCAAACCTGGATAAACGAGAAACCTCTATAAACGAGTCATTCTTTAGTCCCGACGAGCTACCTCCATAAGAGAGAAACCTCTATAAGCCAGACAAATATCGTTTATCCAGGTTCGACTGTAGTCCCTGGTATATGCAAGTTAAAACTGGTACGTTGTCTGAAATTATGCCGTGGATTTACGCTGCTGTATCAATCGTATAAAACATATTATTTTGTTAAAGTCAATGAGAGGGATAACAATGTTTTATATAGGACTTTCGGGGGTAAAAGCCCACATTATGCTATGAAATACTTTTCCTAATGCTTCAAAACAAAGGCTTTCATTATTGATTTGTTCTTGACAAATTAGCGTAGAACTACACTGGGTTTTAATAATTTGACTACCAGATAGTACAAACGATTAGTAAACAATAGCCTATTTTATAACAAATGTTATTTTTATAACAAAATACAACACTGACAAAACAAGCACTGCTTTCATTATTGTTATACGCTTAGTCATAACAAAATATGTAGTGTTTTACGATAATTAGTAAAACCGACATTGTTAATTAATTATCAAAGGTAAAATATAAATTACACAATGCCATTTAATTGCGATTGTTATAAAAATAAACTAATTTATTACACAATAAATTATAATATTATTTTAAAGCAGCAACATTCAAGTTTTACTTAGTCACTAATGAAGTCCCTTAAGTTGAGAAAATGTACATTAACACGTTGAGCCCGGCGCCGATTTTGCTGTCTTTTCCGTTCAGCCAGCAGCCTGCGAGCGACACAATGTTGTATGCTATCACATATAGAAGATTACTTTAGTACAAATGAGATAAAAAATTCTTCTTTGTCGCGCACCAACAAAACGAAAATTCTAGTGGCGGTTCACAGGGACGGCGCCAGGCCCAATGTGTTAAAGGCAGTCCCTTAAGCAAACAGATAACAACTTACGTTGTCGCTGTTATAGTAAACTATAAAAACATCTATTAACGCATTCATAATTTAGCACGGAGTTAATCAACTCCGTACTTACGATAATTGTGTGAGCAAACAATAAAACTTGTAATTAGTAAACCAATCAATAGTAATTTCTATATCTTAAAGTGACAAATGAATTTAGTACTCGTATTACAACGATCTCCATGTGTAACAGAAGGGACATTATTTTTTACTTAGAAATACTAGCTGCCGGCCGCGACTCGTCTTTAGCAAAATTTTTAGCAAGCAAAAATTGCTTTGCCGTCTTTTACTGGACAGACTAGAGGGTGAACGTAAAAATAGACATTAACCCTATCCTGTGTAATATTTCCTATTATACAATATACTTATCTTATTATAGTCTTACTAGCTGTTGTTCGCGACTTTGTCTGCGCGGAATTAAAAAAAATATAACCTATGTTACTCGGGGATCATGTAGCTTCCTATCAGTGAAATCAGTCCACCAGTTTTTTTGAGTTATTAGAATAAATACAAAAATATAAATCTTTCCTTTTTATAATATTAGTATAGAGTACTTTAAAATTGTGTTTATTAACATTTTAAGTTTTTAATTACATTTGTTTTAATATTGCGAAAGAGACTAGTCAAAGTTAATTATAAATTATAAAGTGCAGTATTCCGGTGCGTTGTTTTATTTCTCGTCGTCTGTACACTGTCCGTGTTTAACTATAGCACTCTCTATTATTAAAACTTTAATGGAATCTATAATACATGCATAATATCGACTCGGTCACTTTTCTTCGACCATTAGATATATTTACACTGACTTTATACACTTCTGGACTATAATAGAACAACGTGATATTTGCAACTACATAAATACAAATACGCTATCTTTTTTAAGCAATAAAGCAGTGATTGTTTTAATTTATTGTTTTTTTTAATTATTCAGAGCAAGCGGCTAACTGAATTTGCCGGAAGAGCGAAGCGACGAATCAATTCGAGGAAAGGAAACTGTTGCCTTTTTCTTTTCGTAAACTTAACGACTATTGTGGTTAATAGTTCATACCTTTAACATTACAATATATTATGATAATTTAAAATATTACGATTGAGGTATTGAGTTTTATATAAAGTACAATCGTACTTGGATAAGCGAGTCCAAGGAACCGCCATATTTGTCTCCCTTATAGAGTCTCTCTAATCCGTGTATCTCGCTTGTTGAGGTAGGTCGTCAGGACCATAGAATGACTCTCGCTTATAGAGGTTTCTCGCCTATCCAGATTTGACTGTTTATTAAAAAAGAAAACCCATTCCGTCTTCACGATTTAAATTAAATTTCAGAAATATTAGAATTTAAAATAAAAATTATAATATCAAATTGAACTTTGAAGTATAATTGAAGATCGGGTTTTCCGGACCAATATTGTACGTACCCGGTTCCAGGGAAATCAGATAAGTAACTAGCAATCTTTTGCTTTTGAAATTCTCTTATATCAAGATCCAGACGACAGGGGTTTACATTTGACTGCGCGGAAAATAGAATGGAATTGAAAATACGAGATTTTCTAGTAACATTTGTATTTCTGTGATGTATTCGAGAGGAAGATTATTTTCATTATATTATCAAGCATGCCGAGAAATAAATGGTGATGAAATTGAATTTTAATAATGGTTTTAATATTTTATTAAGTTAGCCTCAATTTGCTACAAAATTATCGATGATTTTCATAAAATGTTTACAAATAATGTTTAATATTCTTCGTTTTCATTATCGAAATCTTCTTAAAATTTATTACTTCTTATATTTTATTACTAGCGACCCGCCCCGGCTTCGCACGGGTCAAATTGTTATAACGCTGATACTAAATACTGCAGCGTTTGCAATGTAAGCGCTAAAAACGTGTTAATTTACGACCGACATAATAAAAACCTCTAAATTATCAGTGTTACTCTACTATATTGTGAATGTATTATACATGAAAACCTTCCTTATGAATCACTCTATCAATTTAAAAAACCGCATCAAAATCCATTGCGTAGTTTTAAAGATTCAAGCACATATAGAGACAAACATAAAAAAGCATTATTGTTTTATACTATGTAAGGAAAGATAAGGATATTACCATATACATAGTCTGAAAAGAAAGAGAAATTACTATGTTTAAATACAAGCGTTTCGATCGAATTAAGTTAAAGCTCAATATTTATTCATAACCTTATCCATACGAAACATTGACTTTCATGTGATAAATTTGTCAGAAATTATATTTATCTAGTAGTAAATCTGAATTATTACTTCAGAAGATTCAAACTATTAGTTGGAACTATAAATCATATTCTAACAGTTTCATATCCAACTAAAAATCTTCCCTTAATTTATGACCAAAGTTTAGATCGCTTATTGAATGGTTTGTCTTAATAATAAACAAATAACTATATTTCACGCGTATCAAAACTAATAAAACTATTTAACCAATTTCTAAAATTCGCGTAATGCTTCGGCGACACTAGACCGAGTTCGAGATAAAAATAAGACTTAAGACAAAGCAAAGACTTCGTTTATATCTCGAGTTCGGTCTAGTGAAGCCAAATCTTAAAGGACATATTTTGACTTTTTAAATTTTTAATTTTTTTTTATTTATTTATCACAATAAAAGGTTACAATACACATATTTCAATAACATACACGGTAATAAAACCTTTAAGGTTTATACCTAGCGCCATAAGGGCTATATTGTACGTAATGCAACCTAACAGTTCCGAGCGTAGACATAGAAAAACATAGACCGCTGGATATATTTGTCTCATTCCACAAGAAAAAGAAGGACTTATTTCCATGTCTCGTAAAAGAACGAGATAGAATGCACTATCTTCTGTTTCACCCGGCGTGCCGGTTTTTTATATGAGCGCACTTTACTATGACAAAAATGCCTTTTTTGTCAGCGTTTTATCACCATTTTTTATATAAAAGTTAACCATTCTTATTGTAAACAAATTGTGAACTATTAGTGCAATGTCACTTCACATAAACATGGCGCGTTGTAGTGTTTTTTTTTGGGGTGTAAAAGTGGCAGTAAAATATACATGTCCTACATGTTTTGTCCCTTTCCCTTTGGACAGTTAAATAAATTAAATAAGTTAAATGAATTTTTAAAAATATGACAAGCAGTTCTATTGCTTATCCATAAGTTAACGTTGATATACTCGTATGCTATGTTAACGTTGATATTTGTATCTTTTTTGAACAATATGTTACAATATTCATTTATCATAAAATCCTAGAATAGACATTTATGTCCGCGGTAACGTTTTACGTTACAAAACAAATAATATCCGATATCTTGCCAAATGCTTTTGCGAGAAACACAAATCATTGGCATATTTTATGTAAATCACCTTACTTTTTCGGCAAAGAAAAAGCTTTCGCGTTCTGCATATTTCACTTAAGTGAAAAGTCAAAACACTCAACTGTTTTGGCATGTTGGCCAACAAAACAACTTTGTCAACAAAGTGTGACATATTAGTGTGTTTTTAACAATTTAACGGTTGTTTAAATTAAGCTAAGCTTGTGCGTTACCACGCCACTAGTACGGATAAAGCCTTGTTCACACCATGATAGTATTTTAGTCGAGTAGCAAGTAACATTTATCCGAACAAAGGATTTACTACTGTTCGGACTCGTTTAAGCCTAAACCTACGCACTAGGGTAGTAATTTAGTTACTAAACGTGTCCGAACAGCAACATTTTAGTAGAATAGATTAGTAAATCTTTTGTTCGAATACTTGCTACTTGCTACTCGACTGAAATACTATCCTAGTGTGTACGAGGCATAAGGGTGCCAAGGAAAGGACACTGACAAATCATATGAAAAACAAATGAACTTGACAAAAACATACCATTTACAAGACGCTGGCAATCATTTAACTATGCTTTACTGTATTTTCGATATATTTGATATCGTGTTACAAAATAAAGTTTTCCATAATAAATTTCACCATATTATCAGACTGACAGCAATGTCCCGTGCTGGGGGAGAAACGGAAATTAGAACCCATACAGTAAACCGTTCATGGATACATAAAGCTATTCTTGGAATATCTGATACTTTTCTATAAAAAAAATCTTACTAATATTAGAAATGTGAAATTTGGATGGATTGATGTATGGATGGACGTTTGTTTGAATGTATCTCCAGAACTGCTCAACGGACTAAATAACTTTTTTCACAGATGTAGAACATAGGCTTACGTACCAAACTGTTTATGTGTAATTCCAGGCGGACGGAGTCGCGGGCGACAGCTAACTGTGTAATATGCGTTGATTATCTGTAATCATTGAGCACCAATCGTCACGCAATGGGGTGCTATTAAACTTGAGGTCAGGGTCAGTCATGGTAAAACACAATTAAATTATAGGGTACCTCCTAAAATAGCTATAACCTTTTAGAAGTGTAGGAATTTATGCTGTACTTAACCAACGTTTTTAGAGAAAAGCTTTGTAAAAGTTTTGATTATAACAGCAACTAATAATGGTTATAATACTATACTTAGTTGGAGATAATAAATTGAGTCATTTAAATAAAACATTATTCATAAACTTCGGTTAACCATCGCACCTCTAGGCTTGATAGAATTTATAGCTGTGGTAGACCGCTAAATGTGAAGATCCAATATCGGAAACAAACCGCAGACAATATAACTTAATCGGAGTTTACAGCAAGACGTAACAACGTTGCTAGACCACTTTGATAGCTTCAATGGGATTAATCCCTCTTACTGCCATTTAAATACCCCTTAGCAAGACTACATAAACACCTAAAAATAATATAAGTTTTTGGAGCTTTAAACGTGCATACACAGGACGGCAATTACAAGACTGTCCTAGATAGGTATTGTTGTAAGGATGACATTAGGAGGAATTTGCAGAAGCTCAAAGTCTTAAACTGGACGCAGTACAGCAGAAGATGAGCATAGTCAAGACCGAGACAAATTTCGCTGCGTCGTACTACTTAGAAAGGCACAAGGAAGGTATGTGGTGTATTGCCTTTGGTCTGTGTTGTCTCTGGATGACTCAGCCATCACGCCTTGTTGACAGTCGTGTCAGGCGTCACTTTTTACAAGATGCGGTGGGCGTTTTGGATACAATATATACGTGGTGTAGTGATGGTTGAACCATAATATACCCCAAGGACTGGACCGTTCATGAACAAAGGTATCTTTATGATATTTGTACACCGACGCTAAACCTCTACGATCTACAGCTATAGTCTATAGATTATTAAATATAGCTTTTGGGTTATTATTAAGTGGAAAATATTCTTTCTCGCGTACATCCGTTGGGAACAAAGGTGTACAAGAAACGAGGGCATACAAGAAACTCCGAGGAGGGTTAAGCTTCGATGTATAATACAAAAATTACGACGTGACGTTTAGAGTGGGTAATAAAGATCAAAAAAGCGAGCCGGCTGTCCTGAATGATATGTTTACTGACGTCAGGTAACGCTTTATGTGACACTCTCGTTTTATTCCTGCGTCGCACGCGACCAAATGAACACTGTCGACTATTTAAAATAGATCTATAGTTTTGTAACGATCGATCGTAATATTACGAGTACGTCTATTTAGAACAAGTTGACCTATTTATTTCGCTCTAATAACACAATCACAAATCTGTCGTACAGCAATGATAGACTAAATAAGAAATCCATCAGGCGACAGTATTGTACCACCAACTAGTGGGAGGCATTGGGAAAGACCTATATCCTGCAGTGGGAAGAAAAAGGCTGATGACGATGAACTAGTCAAAATAGATCTAACTTAAACCTTAGATCTAGACTTATTTCTTAAAGCAAACAAAGCTAAACTAATGCAGGAGGAACATTTTAATTTTCATCACTAGGAAAAGCTTCGTTAAATGCACAAAAGCCTTTTATTGCTTGTAGAAGCGCTACGTCGTGATTTCGCATAAATTCATCGACTCTACTCTGAGAATTTGTGGCATTATGTTAATATTCAAATTATAATATACTACCAACCCGTCCCGGCTTCGTTCAGGTTGATAGATTAATAAAGAAATGTCAAGATTAATCGATACTTGAAGAGCATTTTATTGATGAAAGATTTTAAAATCGGTTAATAAGTTTTTCACTTTATACGAAACAAACAAAAACATCTATAATCGTTATTTAATTGCGCATATCATTAATTCTGTTTTTTAATATGTGTACGACTACTGACGGATATTTAATTAACCTGAATATTACATAAACTAAAATTATTCAATTTTTTAACCAATTTAGATAGTAACAAAATTACTAATTTAATTTTAACTGATATCACGTAGCAAAAAATAAAACCATCAACAGAGATTTTTATACCCTTGGCACTTTAATAATTCAAGAATAACCCCATTAAATTATTCAGCCGCCATCCGTTAAGCTTATATCCAAGGATACAAAAATGGTATATTTTTATTCAAATGTTTTCAAGAACATTGTTTGGACTCTCCAAGACTTCGTTTCGTTAATTATGTATAAAAATACTAGGGTAAAAAGAAAGGTTCACTTCGGAACCTCAACGTGCCTCTTGACTACATACAGAGGCCTTAACAAACACAAACAAAATCGTGCTCTCACGTTCAAGTTGTCTAACACGGACGTATAGGTCAAGAGGACCCTAGAAACCCACTTGACAACCGACATTGAGAGTGTTAAGACGATAATGATTGGTTAATGGTTAGTAATAAATGCAATAGATATTGTAAAAAAGAAAATTGATGTTAGAAAATAATGTTATTTTGACCATTTTTTTTTAATAAATAAATTGCCGGAAAAAATAATAACGACTTATTTTTGCACCGTGGTTTTATGCACTTCTCAATAAGTGTGTCCCTTACCCTAAGGCTTTATTAGACAGATGTCACGCACAAAAGGCCTTACACCGAAGCCAAATCTATGTTTTTTCCGCGAACTCGGTCTAATGAAGCCATAGGTTAAGTAATGTGTTATTTAAGTACCCAGAAGAAACTCATTTTTAGGTTACAAACAATAATATTATAAAGAGAGAAACTTTATATTTGTATGTATTGAAATAACTCAAGAACTACTGGGCAGATTTCAAAAATTCTTTCACCGTTAGAAAGCTACATTATCCCCGAGTAACATAAGCTATATTCTTTAATTCCACTCGGACGAAGTCGCTAACAACAGCTAGTTGCAAATATAAAAATAGACATTACGTTGATTAGATACACTAGTAACAATAATGGCGTAGGTGTCATAAAGTGACGATAAACATAACGAGTAAATAACTAAAATCAACGTGGGAGTATACTATAGTATCTACATTTAGTTTAAAGTTGCAATTGTCACAATTACTACAACATAAACTAACTAACTAACACAGGACGGATAAATAATTTATTACGAGTTTTAATCTATGTAAAATACAATAATCTTGGTAATTCCCCGTCGACACACTCATACAAAACATACCAAAAACTCACTTTCCGTATACAGTCGAACTTGGGTAAGCGAGAGGCCAAGGGACCGCAATATTTGTCTCGCTTATAGACGTTTCTCTCTAATCCACGTTTCTCGCTTAAGCCTTGTACGCACTAGGATAGTATTTTAGTCGAGTGGCAAGTAGCAAGTATCCACCCAAGTATTACTACCCTAGTGCGTAGGTTTAGACTTAAACGAGTCCGAACAGTAGTAAATCCTTAGTTCGGTTAAATGCTACTTCCTACTCGACTAAAATACTATCCTGGTGCGTACAAGGCTTTACGGATGATTCTCACTAATTCAGTTGTCGCTTATCCAGGTTCGACTGTACATATGAAAAACTGAAAAAATCTCTATATCAAAAAGTATTTCTAGGAATTACATCAAATCTGATTCGAATTCGTTCGGAATGTAAGGACTAGCTCGTTATTTAGGACGTACGTGTTGAATATTAATAAAACTGGATAGAATTTTTCTAAAATTAGTGCATGACCTAAAATCGATAACGTACGGGAAAGCCACTCCGAACGCTCTTTGTACTAAATACTTTGTTCACGACAATCAAAAATATTCTTTCAAGTTTATTAGTTTACTACTTAATTGCACAGTAAACGTTTTTTTGTCAAATTGTACGTGTACATTTTTTCTTTGTTTGGCGCTTTTGTGCGTATTTGATAAGTTTTATAATTTTATCAAACAACTTTGACAAAAAAATTGAACGTTGGCTGCAAAAAGACGCTTTAAAAATGTTAAGTTGCAACTTTTTTAATACTTTATAGAAAACTCATCCCTATAATGACGTATGATTTTTTTACTTACAAAAAACTTCTGACACTTTCAAATTGTCTAAATCTTTTGACAAAGCTTCGACGAGTGATGAGACATTTTGACAAATTGTGTATTGAATTTTTTGTGCGAGATTTTTTTGTTAGCGTATTTTATCCTTATCTCGCATCGCTCCTAAAACTTTTTAACGAATATAAACTTTGTATTGTTTCAATACGAGTATATTGCTGAAAACATATTACTTTATTTTTTTGGGAAAGTAACTTGTAATAAGATCCTTTTCTCTTTCCAGTCCAATAATAACAATATTGTTGAACTTGGATACGCGAGAATCCAAAAGACCGCAATATTTGTCTCGCTTATAGAGGTTTCTGGCTTATCCAAGTTTAACTGGATTTTTTTTTATGAGAAGGGGGCAAATGAGCAGCGAATCGCCTAAGTTAGTTGATCCGACGCCCACGGACACCTGCAACGCCAGAGGAACCGCAAATTTGTAAATTAAAAAAGAAATATCATTGACTACGACCCAAAAAATCAAATGAGACGTCGTCAAAATCGGTTACGTTCTAAAAAAAATAATTACAAAAAAGTATTGGTTAATTTCAATCGCCTCCATAGTTGTTAGTGATCTAAATGTAGTAATGATCTGATCCGACCGAGGTAGACAACCGGCAGACGCCTCGTAAACGTGTGTGAGCTGCCCACCACATGACACGATTACGAACGACATTAAACCAATTAAAGTAACTGCTTAACAACGCATTGTGGTATTATCTAATGCAATATGGTATTTCAAAGAAAAATATTTTAGGATCTTCAGATTTCGCTGAGTAAAAACTGAGTTATCGTAAAATTATAGCAAAATTAAAAACAAAGAGTTATATTGTAGTTTTGTATCCTTGTTAGCTTGGATATTTTCCATTGCATGATACTACATCTACCTTTATTATTCTATAATAGTTATACTTAATTTGCCAAATAAATATGCGCAACTACTATAATTTCAGAAGCCACAAATCAAAAATAGTATCTGTACATATTTTGAAAAAACTTTTTGAATAGGAATAATAAATAAACTATTAATACATACTAAGACAAGAACTGAAAACTGTTCACTCTGGATACAAACTACCCAACAGTATTTGCATTTCGTAGTTAGTTACCCCTAAGTTTAGCCACAACTAAATTCGCTTAGAGTTATGTAGTTTCAACAACTTTGCTGTTAGTGGGCGTTTACATTGCGAATTTATGATATTATTTAACTTGTTTTGCGGTTACTTATTTAACACATTTTGACCGGGAATTTTACTGAAAATTTATTTCATATCATCGGCAACAAAAAGCGCATCACGAGTTTTTTCGTAGCCGGTCAGCAATGTGGCCTTAATATTTAGTTATCAAAGAATTATGAAAATGAAACCGTTATAAAAAACAGTGATAATATAGGTTAGTAATTCGAAAGTTCACGTTTATTAGATTTTTTTTATTACAGAGTGGCAAACGAGTAAGCGGTCACCTGGATTCGCTGAAATAGCTAAGCGACCGCTGCCCATAGACATCTGCAATTGCAGATACGTTGCCTACTTTTAATCTCTGGAGGAGGACACGCACATCAAAAAGATAACACCTCTTCCTATGCGTCCCCTCCCTCACCAATCCATTTGCCCTTCCCATCATTTCCTTTTAAGAAAAAGGATAGAAAGGGAGAGTGGACTAAAATTAGGCCTCCCGCACCTTATGTTTCTTTTCTTTTTTCTTTTGTTTTATAATGTCTCGCACCGTATTCAATGCGAAACATAACATTGTTGTAGAGTTTAAATATTTACAATGTATACCGTTCATCGTAGATTTAATATGTAAATGTGTCCGCGATGTACAAACGATATAGACTTGCTAATATTTGAGCTACAAGGTACAAGACACTATTATACATATTTGAAGATGCTGATGAATTACAAGAGTTTATGAACTACAGTTGCGTTGTTTTGGAAGTTTTATGAGAACTTTTTTCGAAGTATAATAAAAATTATAGTCTAAAAAATGCCATAGACTTAAATTCGTGTCGTTTTGATTTCATTTTTTAAAATATGACCAATAATAAGCTTCAGAAATTAGACGAAATTCAACAGTAAATAAAAAAAATCGTAAAACATGTGTAAAGACAAGGTATTAAATCTTTTTTTTTTTAACCGACTTCCAACAGAAGGAGGTTATCAAGTCAATAAGTTTTTTTTTTTTTATGTATGTTCGGAACTTGAGCAGCGAGTTCTGAACCGATTTACGTGATCCTTTTTTGTTCGATGCAAGATAGCTGCCATTTGGTCCCATATTTACGTTTTAAAAAAACTATTTAGTAGTTTTTGAGTTATTTCTAATAAACATGAAAAAAAATTGGGACTTTTTTGCTTTCTCGGCTTACGTAGCCTAAACTATAGGCCCTATGAAAATTTGGGTTTTACCAAATTGTAGCTCTTTAAATGTGCTATTTTAAAGTCCGCGATGGCATATATCTATCTTTTATGGTTTTCTCACAAAAACCATTTTTTCATAAGAAAATTTTACTCGACTTTCGACGCTATTATTAGAATTCCCTATGAATCCTTATCCAAATAAATATGTTTATCATCAAGAGAATTTAATGCAAATTATAATTGACCTTTGAAGGACATCATTTCGACCAATACTTTAGAAGATATGAAGGTTTCAAACCACGCGGAACGTGAAAAATTACAAAAACGTTCCAAATAGAGCGAGACAAGTGTTTTCTTGCCGTATACAGCCTAAACTATAAGACCTACATAAAAACTGTAATTTACGATCAATACATCATGAAATTGCCTACATAGTTGTCTTTGGTGACATTTATCTATAATCTATGATTGTATCACAATATTTATTTTTCTCCAAAAAAATTTCAATTAAAATGCATTTTGCAAGTTACGACGCTATTATTTCGTATTCGGTATGAATCCTTATCCAAATAAATATGATTTTGCGTTAGAGTATTAAACGTAGATTATAATTGCCCTTTACAGTATAAGATTTTGAGCAATTGTTTAGAAGATATTACATAATTAAAACAAACTAAGCGCGTTCGAAAATGCAATAGATGCGCGCGGGCGCATTGAAATATATGCTCGTGGCGATGTAATGTGTTTGTTGTTATAGTATTTACACGACATATTTTTCTTGACTATTGTGTATAATTAAATTAAGGTTTAATAATTGTTGTCTTGTAGGCCAATCAGATAAGGATGGCAGCAATATGGAGTACATATCAAGTATTTTGTTTTAAATAACTGCGCTGACGAAGTCTCCGGCAACAACTAGTACTCGTATTAAATAGCTTCAATTTGTTTGTTTCACATTTCGTAGTTGTAGACTTTAAAATAAACTATTTATTTCATATATTAAGATAATAAAACACAACGGAATTTCATAATATACATGGTGTGATAGAAAAATTCTACTGCAGTTTACAGAACAGCCTATTAAAGACACTAAAATGCTTAAAATAAAAAAAAAAAAACTGCGTTTAAAAAAACCGCCTTCCAAAACGAAAAAAACACATTTAAATAAAAAGCTAAAAAAAACTAAAAAGGTATAAAATAACATAGTATTCTTCTTCTTTGTCGTAAGAGTCTTTACAGACTCGTCGTGGTCATCAAGTATCAGTGACCCGCTTCACAAGCCGCCGCCACTCCTCCCTCATTTCTGCCTTTTTGGCACATTGGTGCAAGGGGACGTCCGCAGCCGCTCTGATCTGGTCAGTCCATCTCATTGGTGACCTTCCTCGTGGTCTGGTGCCCTCCACTTTTCCCTGTACCACCAAGCGCTCGATGGATTCGTCATTACGTCTACAGACGTGACCAAAAAAAGTGAGAATCCGAGCCCGAACAATGGAGGACAGACGCTGCTTGATCCCGAGTTCTTCGAGGATTGACTGATTAGTGCGGAAAGCGGTCCAAGGTATCCTCAGCATTCTTCTCCAGCACCACATCTCAAGCGCGTCTATCCTCTGTTTTTCGCTCTCTCGTAGGGTCCACGTTTCAGACGCATAAAGGAATATGGAGAACACAAGAGATCGTACAAGCCGGGTTTTAGTCGCTTTGGTAATGTTGCGGTTCTTCCATATTCTTTGCAATTTGTCCATCGCTGACCTAGTGATTGCCATGCGTCGCTTTATCTCATCGATACAACCGCCGCTGTTCGAGATCAACGTGCCAAGATAAGTATATGATTGGACAACTGAACAATTTGCGACCTCTTTTATTTCTGGTGAGTTGTTATTAATTCGGTCAACAATCATGATTTTGGTCTTGTTGCGGTTGATCTTCAGGCCAAACTCGAGACTGATTCTCTCAACATAGTATAGAATACATTTTATACACCTCTTATGCAAACCATTCAGACCTTTAATATTAATAAAATACTATTATTTGTGAGCTATATCTATTTATTGATAGGTATGAAGTCGGAGCCAAGCCCTAAACAAAATAAAACGTAATAATATTATAAAAAGCTTACTTACTGTAATACAATTTGTATACTAGAGATAAACAAACCTAACTCACAGCGCGTGTAGGTGTAAGTATGCATCCCTATTATATTTCGCTTGGCTCCGACCTCAAACCTGTCAATAAATAGGTATAGCTCACAAATAATAGTATTTTATTAATATTAAAGGTCTGAATGGTTTGCATAAGAGGTGTATAAAATGTATTCTATACTATGTTATTTTATACCTTTTTAGTTTTTTTTAGCTTTTTATTTAAATGTGTTTTTTTCGTTTTTGGTATATTTTATCTATAAATCCTAACAAAAAACGCAGTAAAATAAATCTACTTTAATACCGTTTCAATAAATAAATCAACACTAACTTATCGGCCAGTGTAACTTGTCATTTCTGTATAAAAGAGGTTGTATAACATGCGATGCTAGAATAGTTCTGAATGCTAATGATGGCTTGTGAAATGTTTGCAGATGTCAGCCGCGCGCCGCAACCGCACAATGCCCTCTCTTACTCTCCTCTCTTCCTACGCCCCCTTGTTATCGATTATACCCACCATAGACTAGGAAGGAAACTAGGAAACTTATATCGTTTAAAATGTCCAACAGCTAGTTTATATTCATTCGAACATAGTAGTTACCCGTAATATTTTTAACCGACTTCCGAAAAAAGGATGTTCTTTGTACTGCGAGTCGAATAACGACTGACTTTTCTTAGTCAGTAATGCTGTTTAAGGTACAGGAGGACACAACAGGCCTGACATGCATATTATTTAAAAAATTATATTTGTTGTACTTCGAGATATTTAAAATTAAATAGGTTTTGGACGACTGTAAAGTTCCCATGAACCAACTTTATTCACCGCAAAAAATTATCACTACCGTGCGATATCTAATATAACAAATGAACATAATATTGTAAAATTAACAACGTAATTATTTTCAAAGTCGCGATAACGATTGTATTGTGCCCGTTTTAATGTCAAAGAACTGAAGTAGTTCAGTATAACGCAGCTAAAATGAACCAAGCCATATATTCTGTAAAAACTAAATATTCTAAAAGATTTAAAAGATATAACCAATTTAGTAACTTATCATTTTCCATCAACGAGTCAGATAACGTATTCAGTGATTATCTATTTTTAATAAAAGCTTACAAAAACCTTCATTAATAAACGAGAGATATCGATGCTTCATAATCTACCACAACAGATTCCTCGCACACGAGGCTAAGAAAAACCGCAGTTTTAGTCTATAAGCCATCATAGGCAATCGCACAGAGGTTTGCCCACGAGTATGCGTCGCGAACGTCAGATCGTATTGCGTAAGCTACTTTGACACTAACATCGCAGACATGCGTTTCAGTACGAAAGGTCTAAAGCAGGCTACAAACGTTCAGTTTTAACTGTACAGTTCTTACACACCTTACGTATAGTTCTCAGTTTTGTCCATACACGTTTTTTATTACGTATAAACTAGCGTTTGACTACGATCCCACCTGCTAATAGGTGGCGATGCGGTCAATAGATGTTACGCACTAGCTTATTAAATGCCTGTTCAACCTACTCTTGAAAGCACCCACGTTATAGCTAGATGGAAATACTCACTCCGGCAACTTATTCCACTCTACAGCTGTCACACGAGACTATGCCTCGAGTCACGTCAGTTTTAACTGCGCAGTTAAACCGTTAAATAAACGCTCCGTTTTCAAAATAAACGGAGCGTCTGTAGCCGGCTTTATAGATTACTGTAGTACTTTCTCCTAGCTTCTATAGTTTCGTCAAAGCGTAGTCACATCGTATTCGAATGCATACAAATATACGTATTACTTGAAATGATCTGCAATGCAAACACTAAGCTGGTGTTCGAGAGTATCGCATTTGCATCTTAGTAATCCCCTTATATTACTCGTTATACCATTGTCAAAGATATTGTACACACATTCTATTCTGGATATAATCATTATATTGTTAAACTACGCGAACAATCAATTTTTTGTCGAATTTCTTTCATAAATCAACATTAAATACTAGTTGTTGCTCGGGACTTATTCCGAACTAAAAAATATATTTAATAAATCGAGCGATTGCCACACTTTTAAAAAATCGTTTTAAAAAAGGACCTGGATTAGCGAGAGTCCAAGGGATCGTTATATATGTCTCGCTTATAGAGGTTTCTCTCTAATCCGAGTTTCTCATGGAGGTAGCTCGTCAGGACTAAAGAATGACTCGCTTATTCAAGTTTAAATGTATTCAAATTTTTTTAAAGCTCAACTTTCTCCGAATAAAAACTAACCGATAAACCGCGACACTAACGATGTAGGGTTAAAGTGGCTATAATTGGAGTGTTAATTATTTTCAATCGTTAAAGCGTCGCCACATTAACGCTATATCTTCAGATTTAGAGCTCATGACGAGAATATTGTCCCACTTCGAACTTTTATATCCCCGACACTGATCTATATAAACGCTGGATAGGTCACTGCTTCGAAATTAAAACTTTTACTTCAAACAGTGGAGAGAGAGGATGTTTCCTTTAGCTGACGAAAATAATTAAAACAATAAAAATGCTACTAAATTGTTAAAACTTTCGTGAGACATTAATATATTTTAATTATTTAAAACGGCTCAAAACTCACGTGTAATTTTCGGTGACAGTGCCGAATAATAACCGACTCTCGAAGAGTCCGAAACTAATTACCGACTCTCGAAGAGTCCGAAACTAGTTACCGACTCCCGAAAAGTCCGAAACTAGTTACCGACTCCCGAAAAGTCCGAAACTAGTCGGTACCGTCACCGAAAATTACACGTGAATTTTTAGCCGTTTTAAATAAATAAAGTATATTAATGTCTCACGAAAGTTTTAACAATTTAGTAGCATTTTTATTGTTTTAATTATTTTCGTCAGCTAAAGGAAACATCCTCTCTCTCCACTGTTTGAAGTAAAAGTTTTATTTTCGAAGGATTTAAATTGTTACTTATGTTATGTAACCTGTTTGATTATTGTATATAGAATGTTAAATGACTTTAAACTAACCAATTTAAAAATTTAATGGATGTTTCAAATATTTATAATAAGCCATTGGTGTAGTAAAAATACCGTTCTAATAATATTTTAGTTATGTTATTTTTAATTACTGTAACCGTCACTATTTAAGTTTAAGACCTGAGTAGAGGTTGTGCATAAAGGGCCTGCCCTTTCTAGTCTTCAAAAGGTTAACTATTATATTAATGGCAAGTCTCAAATAAATATAGACTATATACAAACTGATACCCTAAGCAGACTTTGTTATATGAAATTGAATATATAAAGTAACATATCTTTTGTTATAATGTGATGGCTTCATTAGGCCTAGTTTGTGGTGAAAACTGAAACAAAATCTTTGCTTTTTTCGAAAACTTGATCTAACGAAGCCCTTAAAGTTATAAACAGACATACTACTTGTTGTAAAATGAAAGATGCTGTACTTGTTCTTACTTTTGCCACTACAGAAATTGTAAAAAAAAAAATCTCTCAATTTGTAAGTAAATCCAGCCACAAAAAATATTATTACTTTTTTGTTTGATATCGAATAAATACAACCGCGATATCAATTAAAATAATTATGTCGAATTATTGTAGTGCAAAAAAGTAACTCGAAGTACTGTTTTACTTACCTTAGGTACTTTGGCATGGACACCAGTTCTCACATCTCTGATAGTTGCCATGTCCAGCATTTCAACTTCCATGTTCTGGTCTGTCCAAAATAAATAGAATCCATTGGGATCCACCCGAAGTGTGACGGGTAGTCCAGCCCCGGAATCCTGAATTAAAACAATAATATTAACAATACTTTCTTTTTAATAGAAAATAGACAATGTAAGAGATATGAGGAATGAAATTTTTTTAATTTGAAAGTTTTTAATTTAGTCTAAAAAGTTTGTAGAAGTTATCAAAATATTAAAGTACTCACTTCATCCCATTTTATAAATTTCTCCCCTTGTTGTAAGGCCTGCGACACCTCAATAGGCTTTAAAGTGATATTGGCCGATTTTATTGTTTTTGACATTGCGAATGTTTAACACAATTTAACGGAAATAACACTGTTAAAGATAAATACTGTCATCTTCCTTGCCACAAATCTATCTTTGAAATCTATGATCAATAAGACACAGCATCCACACTTAATGAAACACAAAATAATTTGCAATCGAAGGCATTGAAACAGAAACTAAACTTATAACAAATAATATCCCGAAACGCCTCACTATTTAACAAACAAAAAATTTATTCCACATATACGCGACACGACGGAACGGGACCACGAAAAGTTGAGAAATGTCAAAATCCCATTGTGTTCCATTACGAACCAGGGTGAACATGATGTTCCTGCTTGTTTAACCCAAATCTTATTTTTGTGGCTCCTTTTATTGCTTGAAAAGATTGTGTGTTATATTTCAGTAATCTGAGTATATTAAAACTATAAAAAGATAAATTTTACTGATTTTTTCACTTAAGTTACAAAAATCTAAAGTTACATTTGTTGCATACTCTATCGCCAAGATGATTAAAAAAGTCAGTTTCATGTCAATGTCAATGTCAGCTGTCATAGTCATACTGCAAATGTACGTTGGTCAATTTGTTTGCTGATTTTTATTTCATTAAAAACTATCTTAAAGGTGTGCTATAAAGTTAAATATTAAAATTACATTAAGTGTGTAAAGATGCCGGAACCAGAAACAGTGGAAACTGTAGATCAAAAACAAGAATCGAAGCTTGAGAACAGTCCCAGAAAGAGAGTGCGGCACCGTAAACGACAACTTTACGATAACATTATAAAACAAATGGAGTTTTACTTTAGCGATGCCAACTTAAGCAAGGATCGTTATCTCAATGAATTAGTGGAGAAGGATCCATTCGTGCCTATTACTGAATTTTTGAAATTTAACAAAATAAATTCAATGACTCAAGAGATCAACGATATAGCGAAGGCTTTATCACATTCGACTTTGTTAGAACTATCTGAAGATAAACTAAAGGTATCTTGACAACTCCTATTTACGCCCTAACTGTCCTTACATTTTTCTGCACTTCATCGCACAATTTCACTATCAGCTACAATTTTCAGTTTTCTTATTTGTACCATTTCAGGTGAAGAGAAAAACACCTTTACAGCCGTACGATGTAGATGCGAGGACTGTGTACGTAGAATCAATACCAGTGAAAGCTACACAAGAGTGGTTGAAGAAAGTTTTCTCTAATTATGGACATGTAGCATACATTTCTTTACCGAAATTTAGAAATACACAAAGAATTAAGGTATAGCTATATATATAACATGTTATATTTAATTTTCCAACTTACTATTTGTATCAAATCTCCAAGTTGTCAAAAATTTCTGAAAAATCACAAATTTCAATAAAATAATTAGAAGATTCAACTGTCCTTTCCTATTATAGTATGTTTTTTTGTTTTGTTAATTGTTTATATTGAAATTAAACTATGTATATTTAAAATCTACAATGTCACAAATAGCATAACAGCATAATATTATTCAATGTTTTTATATAAAATTACAGGGTTTCGGTTTCATTGAATTTGAGAAACCTCAAGAAGCACAGAAGTGTATTAATGCTTTCATAAAAATGGGCTGCAAGTTACCAACTTGTATGCCACCAGAAGAACTGTCTTCTATAAAAATGTTTTCTGTAGACGAACCTCCAAATGATGCTAACGAAAGTAAAGAAGAATATGAACCACCAAAGAAGAAGAATAAGAAATCAAAAGATAAAAAGAAGAATCTTGAACTGAAGATTGAACTTGACTCTGATTCTGACAGAAGAGTTGAAACACCTAGTGTTAGTTGTTTTATTGATATTTAACTAGCTGTTTGTTGTGGCTTTGTCCATGCTGAAATAAAAAATATAGCCTTACTTGGGGATAATGTAGCTTTCTAATGGCGAAAGCTTTTTTAAATCAATCCAGCAGTTTTTGAGTTATTTTAATGCATACAAAAGAACAAATCTTTCCTCTTTATAATATTAAATATTAAGTATAGATTAATACTAGAGGAATTTATATATGTGTGATTAATTGTTTTTTAATTACAGGAAGAAACTAAAAGTATAGCAACACCTTCAGAGGTAAATTGTTTATAATTTTTATTACTAAACCACACTGTTTTCATACTTCAAAGCACATTGCCTTGAAACAAACAAACTATTAATTTTCTATTTTACAGGATGAAAATAAAAGTTTGGCAACGCCTACAGAGGTGAGTTATTGTTTTAATATAAAATTTAAATTATAAATTTTATTAATTATCTGCATCCTGCTAGACTAGTACTTAGTTGAGTTTTTATTTAATTAATTTATTTTTATCAGGAATGTAAAACAACAGATGCAGAATCAAAAGATGAAATGACAAGTCAAGATGAATCTAAAAACGATGGATCACCGCGTCGTAAGAAGAAAACTAAGAAGCGAAAGACAAAAAACGGTTCAAAAGATAAGAAACTGAATAAAACTGAAGTACAAAATGGATTATGGGGTTTGCAAGTTTTACCAAAATGTGAATGGAAGGCACTTAGAAATAAATATCTCAATTTGCAAAGGAAATATATGAAAGAAGCTCGAGCTATGTATCATAGTAAGAAGAATGTTTATTCTGCAATACCAGCGTCTGCTGCGCCTGCATTAGAATGCGAATCTGGTTTGTAAAATATTAGCTTAGATTTCCAACAGAAATATTTCTGCAGTCAAAAATCATGGTCAAATTGACCATCATTTTAATTATTGTTCTTAAACAATATATTACTATTACAGCAACAAAAGACCAAGAGATAGAAAGCAGTAAAACTGTAACACCTTTGGAGAGAATACCAGGTGTGTTTGTTGAAGAGATACTGCCTGAACCTTGCCTTGAAGTCAGGCTTGTTAAAAGAACTGTGAGTGAACTCTTTTATACTTCTAATTTATTTTTATTTTTTTCCAACCATCCAATGTTTATCCTTATCCTTACATAGTATAAAACAATAACGCTTTTTATGTTTGTCTCTGTATATGCTTGAATCTATAAAACTACGCAACGGATTTTGATGCGGTTTTTAATAGATAGAGTGATTCATAAGGAAACTTTTAATGTATAATACATTCACAATATAGTAGAGTGATACTGATAATTTAGAGGTTTTTAATGTGATGTCGTAAATTAACACATTTTTAGCGCTTACATTGCAAACGCTGTAGTATTTAGTATCAGCATTATACCGATTTGCACCCGTGCGAAGCCGGGGGTCGCTAGTTATTATGTTATTTTTTTACAGATTAAAAGCAATATTCACGTCCAGCATGTGGAAGCCAAAGAGGGACTCTCGGAGGTCATCATTCGCTTTGATTCTGCTAAGGCCGCAGATGAGGTAAATTGATTCTAGACAATAAATTGGTTGCACTACCACAGTTATATGTGCTATGTACTGTTACTATTTATTGACTTTTTACAATAAGTGTGCTCAGGAGTTTTGAGTTTACAGGTCATTTTCTACATCTATACCAATCTAATTTTATCCTTTGACTGAGTTCGCGATAAAAATGATGACTTTACTTCGTGCTAAGTCTTTTTATCGGGAACTAGATCTAATGAAGTCGAAGTATAAGTGTTTGTTTACTTCTGTATCCAGATTGTGTAATTCGATTGTTCAGAAATAAGTTGTAAAGTTGCTGATATAATTAGGACCTTATTTGTTTGGCAGTACTGCTCAAATTCGTTGAACC
>QDHC01005706.1:61676-113306 GCA_013186455.1 Papilio dardanus tibullus | reverse complement strand
TCGACGAGTGAAATATAACAAAGATATTGTTCAATTTTATAAATCCCTTGTTTTATTTTTTAATACATTTTAACATTGGTCAGTCGTGATCTAATGTCACTAATATAGGTGTAAAGGATTAAATATTGTGTATATTAGAGTAAAAGAAATATGTTTATAAAATAGCTTTTATTTTATTATGTAACGTCAAGGTCAGTCTTAAAAATACGCACAATTACAAATTATTAGTCTGCTGGAGGCACTGGCACAGTATAAAAATAAAGTTAAAAAGTAAACCTTATATATCAAAAAGTAACATATAAAGTCATAAATACTATAGCTAGGAAGTAACCTGTATACGATAACCTGCTCCATTTTATTTCTTCTTAAATCTTACGTATGACTTACAAGTATACATCGTTTTAAGTACCGTCTTAAGTAATAAAAGTAGTCGCATACCAAAAGTAGTACAACGATTTGTTCTCTGGAACATTAATACCATAAAAGTAATAGTATAAAAATGAGCACCGAAGGATGTCAAAGAAATATTGCAAGTAAAAAATCAAGTTTACAAAAACCTTACTCATAAAAACTGTCGGCAAACAAACATATCACAATAATCGACATCGATTATCAGCATTATGTACAAGAGGTAGATTAACTTAAACTTAGTACTATGACGCTTCCATATGTCTATGAACAGTCACTGGGGCTATTACACTGTTTTTACCACAGGGTACTACAGTCATAAAATCTGGTTTTAATCTAGGTTTAATTTTGGCGGGAATCGGGCAGCTGACATCCGATTTGGTATCGTCAGATAAAATAATAGGATCGTTAACTGAGAATCCCGTTGCTTCGGAATCTTCGTGGGGAGTCATAGTTGAGTAACCGTGGTCGGAACCGCCTGCGGTGTGCGGCCGCCTGTACCCGGTGATGACCCGGTACGGCGAAATCGGAGCTTCTATTTCCATGGCCGGTAACAATTTATCCTGCCCTGTCTGGTCGTGCATGTCTTCAGAATGCAAGTGACTCATTTGCACATCTGCGTCGTGCCACGTTTCTGCCGGCCCGTCCACGTATAAATTATGACAACTGGCAGTGGTCACATTTTGTCTATAACAATATATCGCTACTGCTATCACTAAGCTAACTGTAATAATACAACCTGCTATTGGACCAATCGCAGAGTAACTCCCTAAAGCTTCTCTATTGGCATGACCGTAAGTGCTTTCACCGTACGGAGTTATAGCACCTAATAACCCATTAAAACATGTAGACTGCGATGTACAAAACGGTGATGACAAGGGCGTTCTGCCATCCGCGTCTATTTGACACCATTCACAACCCAAAACACCTAAACAACTCGAATGTGTGAGGTAAGTTTCACACTGAAAATCGAAACAGGATTTTAAATTTTCTGCGAAATTGTGAAAGTAATGCGATCTATGATTATTATTTTCTGGTGTTAAACCACAAAGTGGTATGTTTTGGTTAACTCTTGTAACGTTCGCATCGGGACAATCGTAAACCTCGGAGCTACATTCGCAAGGGCATTCACATTCTGTTTGCTCCATACGGTTACAATTCAGACAAAGTCTATCGACCATGCTACAAGGGCAGAATGCTCCTACATTACATGATGCATTAACTAAACCTATGAAAGCATTCGTACCAGGTATAGCTGCTATATAATAATGGATACAATGATCACCAGGGACTACATTAGAGAGCACATGAGGTAAAGAAGTATTAAATTCATAAAACCTTTGTATAGTTTTGTCAAAGAAATTATTGCACAATCGTTTCGTAACAAACCCCTTATGATTTAACAAATCAATGGCAATCATGGATTCTTTATGAGTAATATGTTGTTGTTCTATTGGCCCAGAGCTATTAGGATCCATCAAACCAGGATGAGAAACTAAATATCCCCGATTGTTCATTATTAAACATTTCACATAGGACATGTCACACAGTGGTAAGCTATCAATAAGAAGTTTGTATAGGAACCCCATAGTTACATCCATAGACACAACCATAGTTGGATACACTGAACTTTTTATAGCATAGGAAATAGTCACTACATATCCCGCACCACCTACATCTAGATTTGGTGGTGTTAAAATGATCTTTCCTGGGTTTTCCATTGCAAATGTAAACCATGGTCTTCGAACCGGTTCATAATCATATTCTAGGACAGTTCCCGGGTACATAACTAGGACACCACTTTCAGTCACTGCATATCTTCTAACAACATACTTTGAGTAAGGTCCATGCAAATGTTGCCTTTTGAAAAATGACAAAATGGAGTTGAGAAAACCCACATCCTGCTGTATCTCATTTTTTAGGCCAGGATTGGAAAGCCAGCCGTGTGCAACACTTTTTAAATATGCTAAGTAATTTTGCATATAGGTCACTGCCTCTTGACCATCACCCATATCATAAAGATATGTAAATGGAGATTGAAAACTTGATGGACTGAGATAAACAGTACCTTGGTCAATAGTAGCTATTTGTTTAAAATGTCGACACATTGTACCCGATTTTGGAGGAAATAAATCAAGCCTGTGGAATAAAATTTCCTTACTGCTTTTTGTGAAAAATATGTTTGACTTATTCAATAAATTGGAGTTTGCAGATTCAGAAACAAGGCAGACAATATACAAATTTTGTACCCATTTCCAGGAATATGTTATTGTCCTCGTACTATTTTGATCAGGAAATGTACTGTTCCCAGTTTTATGTGATAACATATCTTTTTTAACGTCATCTATAAAATCATATGGTTCAATTGCTTCTAAATAGGTAAATTTAATTTTTTCAGAAGCCGCTTCTGGCCTCGGAAAATATGTGTGCATGAGAACCCTTCCGGAAAAATCCATAATAAATGCTCTTCTCCATTGGTTAGTGCCTTTAAAATAAATAATATCTTCTGCAAGATCTGACCAATATAAATCCAAGCCAAGTATTCCGGCTGATATTGGATAAACAAGTGACATCATGAAATCTCGCTCCGTGGCTTCCCAAACTGGCCCTTCCATTTTTATTTGATTTTCATATTTATAAGGCAATAAAGAAATAAAAGCTGAAGCCATTTGACCAATCACTCCACTGTCATTAATATGTAACCTCATTATAGTATTGTTTTTGGAATGATTATGTCCTTTATCAACATGCAATATTTCCAAAGACCCATTTTTATCAATATCACCTTCATTTATTAATCCGATAGCAAATTTTATATCCTCTCCATGTTTACCATAAGGAAACATTTTCAACCATGTATCATTCTTTAATATCTTAGAATCAGTTAATAAAATGAATAATTTATCTTTTGGCAACTTTTTCTCAAGCAATAACTTCTGTATTTCCATGTTTATTGTTAATGGTGATAAATTAGAGCTTGCTATATCAATGGTAGTGAGATATTCACGCAGTAAGAGCTTATTATTTTCAGTAGCATTTCCTAAGTTTGACATACCGTAACTGCAAGAGTCTTCAAACTTAAAAAAGTCTGTCATATTTGTTATCTTCAGAGCCATCATATCTATACTCTGTAGAGCATAGGCAGTTTCCTTTGTTACAGCTAGAGCATGCAGTAGAGAGTCCGCTGACATACTGTTGTCAATGATAAAAACGATTAGTTTTGGATTTGAATGTATTATTTTATGATACAGATATCTTAAATTCGAATGTGGCACAGTTGTACAATCCTTATCAGTTGCATAATCCATATGAGATAGAAAATACTGTCTCTTTATTTTCAAGTCTTTAAATCTATCGAGCATTTTAGATTTGGTGTCCATATAAGGCAAGGTGTACATATTCGTATTCTTAATGAAAAAAGATTTACGAATGGAATTGAATGGGCAAGGGTGCGTAAAGGACGGAGTATTGCTTTGGTTCATTTCATTCTTCATCTCCATCAGAATATTAGTTGCCGAGGAAAGTTTGTAATTTAACTTATCAGTTATACTATCTAGTATATTATTGTCACTGTATTGGTATCGGCTCACTTTAAACGCACTCCTTAACTCAAAGTGAGTTGTATATTCGCTTCCAAGTTCTTGGATCACTATTTCCCGAAACTTACTGGCAAGCGTCTCAGATAATCTACGCACGTTAGCCTTGTAATCACAACGGCTGCTACTTCTTGTACAGTTTTCATTTTCAGCAATTATCAAATGTACATTAAAGGAAGTAAATAATAAAAATATGAGTGATCTTAGCTTCATTGTGTAAGCATTATGTGTCGTTTGCACTTTGTATTAATAACGCATTCTTGAAAAACTTCTATAACACACTTAAAACTAATTTAATTTTCTCTCAAAGACTTTATCATCATTAAAAGATTAATGTTATTTTAATAAATTGAGAACAAACTGAAACAACATGAGTTTTGTTTGAGATTTGGGATTCTTTACTTTATGGTTTGTTTGTGGTCGCTTGTCACTTTGCCCGATCAGAGACAACAACAAAGAGTATGATTGTCAGTATGAAAAAAAGAGTTGGGAAAATCGGAAAATGTGTGAAAAATTTTAATAAGTTGAAAAAATATTTGGACAAATATTTTTATCCGTTTTTACTTTTAATCAGTGCAATAAAACCAGCATAGAAAACTCGAAGCGCTTGATAGTCTAATCAATTCAGAAATGTTGTATTAACAATTCGGAATATAAACAAACTATCGAAACTTTTGTTAGTAAAGATTTGATTTTAGCTTAAATATCAATAGCTTATACATAGTGTTAAAATAATATTGGCTTTACTTCCAGGGTACTCCACCATCACCGGAGGTCGCAGTAACGTTTCATCGCGCCGTCCGCAGGTCCGATGTTAGAACTTCACATTCAAAAGCCAACCGTCTAACCACTGAGCAGCTGTGACTTTTTTATTTTATAGTATTCTGAAAATTTCGTATAAATTTGAAATACATAAAAAAATATCATGAAGCTTTATAGAACCTTGTACAAGAGCCAACACCTCCGACGTACACTCTGCGATGTTAGCAAGACAGTTTAGTAAATTGTGAAGACGCGGTTAGCTAGTGCGTGAGTGTAATAGGGGTCGAGTTAGACCGCCATCGATTGGTCAGACACGGCGTTGCTTACCGTCCGATCATTAACCCAGTTGAACGGCGCTGTGCGGCGCGGGCGGGCACGCGGCCCCGGCCGGCAGTCGCGCGCCATGCAGCTGCCCGGCACGCCGCCGCCGCCGCCACTCGCCCCGCTGTGGGACCGCGTGCTGCGGGCGCGGGCGCTGCCGCCCGACCTCGACGTCGACCTGCTCTACGTCGCCATCAGGGACCGCCTCGTACATCCCGAGTGGGAGGTGCGCCTTCACGCCCTCAGAGTGCTCGCCGATCTCTTGCCGCTATCAGGAAACGCTCTCTCGTTTCCTTTTGATCAAGTCATTGACAACCTGGGGCACGGCTCACCAAATGTAAGGAAGGCCGCTTTAGATGCCCTTAAAGTTTTCTGTACGTACTGCGAAGATACAGACTGCGCCGCTAGTGCTATTATAGATAAATGTTCTTACAACAATATTAGACCCCTCTCCTCGGGCTTCGATACGAAGGTAAACGTGATAACGGGCTTAGTTTTATCGATTCCATCGGTAATGGCCATCCTAAAACGTAGAAACCCGGGTCTAGAAATGTTTCCAGTTTTTAATATTTTAGGACATAAACTTTTTGATTCCGCACACAGAGATGTCGCCCTTCGTTCTCTTATGAAACTTCGGAGAATCTGTGGACCTCGAGATTATTTGAAGGCCTTTTCCAGATTGGATCCTAAGGTGCAAGACAAATTTCGTGTACTCTGCGATAAATTCGACGAAGACTCTCTCGACGTATACTACGCTCCAAGAAGAAGCTACGGCAATCGGGATTCACAACAAATGAAGATGAATCATAGTTTTAATAATAATAATTTCAAAGCCCCTGTACGTTTCCCTTCCGATTCATCGTCGGAAGAATCATATGCAATGCCTTATTATACAAACAATTATGGAAAAGTAATAATAGAGACGGAAATAAAGTTCGATTCAGATACGGCTATCACAATGACTGTGCTCGAACAAAACGAATCTGAGTCAGAAAAAAACACGGGGAGCGACGACGATGATAGCATCGATCGCAATATGTTAAAGTATAGCGATGAGGAATCAGAAGATTCGGATGTTGTTGTTAAGAAAGTGAGATTCGGCGGAGAGAGCATTAAAATTCGAACACCCGACAGCGATAACCTGACCACTAGCGAAGAAGACAACAATCATAATCCAATGGTCCGACAGAAAAGTATCGAAGCGGTGTTACCGACTACGCCAAATATTGTAAATAAAATGAACGAAATTAAACGTGAGACAATTGAACGTGAGACTCGAACGAATAATGTCAAAAAGAGTGCGATACCTCTACCCATAATTCACAATCGAGTTCGCAAACAGAACGATATAGTCTCTAACACAATCAAATCAAAATCAAAATCTTTGAATGAATTGTACGATTATTTCAACAAAAAAACTGACGCTGTAAATCCAAAGACTAGGGACACATCTAAATTTGCATTGACGCTAGCTGAAGTGCGGTCACCTGAGAAAATACCGAGTCCCGTAGAAACACACAAGGAGGTGGAAGTGCTCCACAATCTGCAGCGCAGCCCATCGGTCTCACCTAGAAGACAACAAACTAGAGTACACATAGAAAAGGATGGGTGAGCATTGAACACACATAAGTATTTATAATTTCGGATGAATGCAATGGAGCAGGATGATTAGATCAGCTTCGCCAGGGTTGAAGAGTACAGCTGTCCCCTTTAGAGAACTATTTCGAATATGAGTTTAGTAAAGGTAGCTCATCGCCCTTAGATCTAGCGTAGAACATCACTTGGCGACGCCCATGATAAGAAGTTGTTACATTTCTTAAATATTATGTATTTTACACAAATTGCTACATTGTATTTAACATAACCGACAAACACCTTATTCGTGTAATGTTACAAATATCACTGTTATTGATTTTACATGTAATTGTTTCATTCTAACAACGGATGTCTTCGTACGATTACGTAACTACACATAAAGACAATCGGGATAGATACTTTAAGCAATTTACTAGTCAAATCTGCGTAACTCGCATCCTTTGACCCAACACAATTCGGGCGTAGGCTGCTAGAATTAGGCACGAGGCCTGTTTTGTCGCCATGGAGGCACGGAATAAAATAACTATATCATCATTCTATTATTTTCGAAGGATCTTATTTTTTAATTCTTTATTCATTAGGCTATAGGTTTATTTGTTTTATGTGACGTCATTTAGTGAAGAAAGCAATAAATGGGGGATATATGGTACAGATTCGTGCTGAACTTGGTTGCTACATCTCCGCCCGAGTCGCTCCTACTGTCTCCCCGCGCGGCGTCCCCGCTGCGACGCCGCTACAACTGGGAGGAGCTGGACATTGTGCCGCCACACGTCTGCGATCAGCTTCATAACACGGTTAGTTCTAAACAAGAGAGGTGCCATACGGGCGATGAACCGTGCCCAATTGCAAAAGGACGATGTGCCTCGCGACAAAGAGTACAAAGAACTTTAGGTCTTTTGGTATACCGATACTCCTTCTGTTCGTTTTTAATAGGTTAATAACGTAGTGGCACCGTCCTGCAATGCTAGCGTGATGAATAGCGTTTAAATCTTATGAGTGTTTTAATAAATGTTAAGTAATTTGTTAGGAGAACTGGATATCGGCGGTGCGGGCGGCCGACCAGCTGCACAGCGCGCTGCTGGAAGCTGGCAACGTGCGGAGAGCAGAACCCGCTGCACTGTCCCTCGTGCAACACATGTGGGCGCTCAGCGACGCGGTCAGCAGCAATAGCTACATTCCCCTTCTCCTACTTTTTTAAAGTTCTTGCCAGATTTAAGTTGCTTGGCTATCTACGTTTAACGTACTTTCTGTTTACGTGTAGGTGCCGTCGACTCGTGCGCCGGCAGAGGGCGCTGTGTGTGCGTTAGTACGCGGCGTGAGTAGCTCTTGCGCACGTCAGCTGCTGCCCGCATTGGTGTCACGGATAGCCCGCGAGCCGCCGCCTGCAGCTTTACCGCACGCGTTGTTGCAGCGACTTGCCCTGCATCATCTCATTGATCTTATATTCGATCCTGATATGATTGATGTGAGTCTCATTCCATCTCTCAAAGTTGACCCTTTGGCCACCTTACTCCCTAGGTGCCTTGAATTCCATTATAAAATGTGACATATTTGAGGGTACTGTTTAGATGCGTGATGGTAAGCAAGCGGAGTCAGCACAATTACGGGCGGCGTTGTGCGTGGCGCGCGCTGCAGGGCCGGCCGCAGTCATGGCCGCAGTACGACGTCGCCTTGCCGGCTCCACACGCGCTGATGCATTCTGCCGCCAGGTAAAGTAACTGGAATACCTACAGAGGTTTACGTAGATGAATGAATCGCCAGTTGTACTCAATAGTTAATTTGTATGTGACATTGCTTGCAGCTTCGCGAAGGACTGAACAAGCCTATTGAGAATATTCGACCAAGTCATTTCAGCAGGTTCGTATTGTGATAGGGAAACATTTTATAATGATACTAAGAATGCAATAATGATCGTTTTATAAAATTCCTAACAGAAGTTCCCAACTACCGATACCAACGAGGCGCGCGCGGTCGACTCCGCCCGCGGCGCCGCCGACAAAGCCACGGCGTTTGCGACCCCTACCCGACTCCGCGCCATTGCCTAGTAAGTTATATTCACGGCATATAAAGATGAACCTAGTATTATAAAAACCGTAGATAAATGTGATAAAACACAAACTTAACGTGAAGGAGATAGGAACATTCAGAGGAAGTCTGGATCGAATAGACCTGTACCGGGATATTTATTTGTTGCAGGTTTTACACAAGGACGAGATGTAATAATGAAACCTCTGTCGCCCATTGAATTAAGCGATAGGTAAGTTGTTCTTAATTAATTTCGATGTTAAGTTCACGATATTTAGATTTATTAAAATTCATCCTTATATCTATACCTATTTTTTTTATAATGAACCAAAAACAAAGCTTTCCTCAAACCAGGGATTAACTATTCGTTAACGAACCTGATAGACAGTGATTGCGTTAATCACTGTTTAGATTTAATAAAATCAAGTACGTACTTGAGATTTTTGTAACATGGAGTATACGTGCTAAAAACCCACTAATTTGATAACCTCCTTCTATTGGAAGTCGGTAAATAAATAGGATCAGAACTCGCAGCGCAATCCTTGTATATACATAAAAAATGCATGTAACACATACAAATATTTGTTTACGAGTGATAAGAGAAACAATTAATCAATACTTAACACATTGGCTGATTGAAACAAAAGCATAAACATCGTTGATCACTTCAATCAAGCCGTAGCCCGAATATATACCACGCAATCTTTAAAAAATCAGGTCAAATCTACAGAGAAGAGAATATAATTAGGTTGAACTATTTCTTATTCGTACTGATAATTTAAATGTCCATAACATTAACAGCATAGCGACAGACCTTGACACAATGAGAACTAATTCAGCTGACAGAACAAGTGGGTGTTCACAAGAATATACTCAAATGTCATAGTTAAATTATATATCTTGCTTCTTAAGTTAATAAAAATCTTTACAATTTAACTATTGAAATGTAAATTACTTTACCGATTCTATAGGGGCCTATAATAAACTAATCACTCCATCAACAATAGGTGTCAGCACCAAAACATAATCGATATACCTACATGACTAACACAACATCGTCACCAAGTGACTTCATTTACTAAGAAAAACGAAAATATTTTTAGGAAAGTTAAGTCAAGTCCTTCAATGAAACATACGTGATTGAAGGTTAAGAAAGGGCCAAAGTTTGGACGTAGCGTTACATAGCAACGCTATATGATAGATACGAGTAGGTAAGGACAAGTACTCGTATTACAAGCTTTGTCTCTTGCTACGCAATAGCAGCTACGTAGACTTCCGATATTACGAAGGTTCAAATCTTTTTGAGCATAAATAAAAGTGTTTTAATAGGGTTTAAGATCTCACTGCGGAAGGTAACAAGGATTTCAAATAAGAAATATAACAGATTTATTTATTTTATATTAAGTATTTTATGCTCCAATAAACGTAGATAAAAGGTCAGTAATAGGTGTTCCTCTAGTGGGTTAGTGCTGCACTTTTTGCTGCAAAAAATGTAAAGAAATACTACGGAGGTATTTTGCATTGGCTTAAAGAGGTCAGTAGGTCGCTAATCCAGACATTTGGGTTTTTCAGAACAGTTTATTCGCTATTAATACAATGTGATTGTAATCTCGACTGGCGACGTATCAGGCCTTATATTAGTATTTAGCACGCACGTATTAAAAAAACTAATATACGTAACACTAGGTAATTGCGTGCCACCACTGACCCACATTTTAAAGTCCAAGTAACAGCTCGATTTCCATTGAGGGCGTTTGTATACGACCCATTTAATGCTATCGCCTGATCGTTCCACTTCAGACCGGACAAACATCGGCTAATAGATCTTGAATTGGGTTAGTGAGACGTTTAACGGCTAATAAACGTTTACAAATTCATAGAAGTCTAGGTTAACAGTGACCAAGGCACGGGGAACGTATTGTAGAGTTATAAAAGTTGTTTATCCGCGTAAATGCCAAAATATAATCAATGTTCCTCACCGTTTTTTTCGACTACTAAAGTTATCAAAGTGGCGTTAGTTAAACTTGACATTAGCAATTTCGCAGTCGCATATCTGTAGTTAGGTTATTTGCATAATATGCAGGCGATAGCGGCGGCGATGTTTGTAGTGGGTTCATCAACACGCCCACATAGAGCGATTGAATGCGGAGTAGACAGGGGGTGTCGAGTGGCCGGGCAGGCCGGGGCAGGCCGGGGGAGGCCGGGGCGTCAGTCATTGTCAGTGAGTCAGTCGCGGAGGCGCCGCGGCCGCGGGCAGCAGGCATGCGACTGTGCTGCTGTTCCCACCGGCGCAACACCGCGTCCGTGCGGCCCGACCTCGTCGCCGACCTGCCCACGCACACGCGGTAACACCCTCACCGACTCAAACTACGTTATATTACTTGCCGCAATAGGGCTAAGCACTCACGGAACACCTGACACACTTTGCACGAGGTGTTTAGAAAAACAAAACCAACAGCTGTTTTTGTTTCTTATTGTTCATAACGTTTGTGTTTCTCTTTTCGTTTCCAGAGACTCGACCTCATTAACCAACACGGCTAATGAGATAGAGACGACACCCATCGTCGCTACTCCTATCGATAGTGAGACCAAAAATCCTGAAAATAACGACGATAATAAGCAGCAAACACAAGTAGCTGAGGAAAATAGTATATCATTGCCATCCAAGTCGCCTTCGCTACAAGTCGAAGACGTCTCCGAAAAGTCTAATCCTTCTCTCCATAGTGAAGAAATAAAGACAGACGAAATTCCCACTGGAAGTGTCAAAGAAACTATTGAAGTTGAAAAATCTAGCGTAGAAACTATTGAATCTATAGAGCTCGAACATCTCAGTGGCAAATCTTCAGTTATTTCAAAAAGCAAAAGTGAACCTTCGAGCCCAGTGAAAAGTGCTAGGACGCCAGAATTGGCTCGCGAGAGCAGCGGAAGACGATCTTTAGGAGAGCGAGATGTACGAACTGCGCTCGCTGAATGCATTATGCCGGCACGGCACGAGGACTGGGAAGCCATCGTGACGGGACTGATAGAAACCGAACAAATGGCCATGGATATCACGGCGCGCGCCCCGGCCAGTAGCTGGCGGGCGGCGACGCGCGCCTCAGCCACTCACGTCCGCTCGCTGCGCTCTAAAGTCGCCCGGGCGGCGTGCTCAACTCTCGGAACTCTGTTCGAGTGCCGTGGGCGCGCGCTAGACCCGGAGCTGGATGAGGCGACAGGAGCACTGCTAGAGCGCTGCGCCGACGTGAATAGGTTTTTAAGAGCGGATGCGACCACTGCGTTAAGGCGTATAGCGTGCGGCGGAGTGGGAGCCCGCGCAGCGGTTGCTCTGGCGCGGCGTGGCGCCTCGCACCGAGCGGGTCCGGTACGCGCGGCCGCGGCGCAGGCCCTGGCGGCGCTGGTGCGGCACAACGGCGCCTCGCGTACGCTGGACATGCCCGCGGAGCCGCGCACGATGCTGCTCCGCGCAACGGGGGAGCTGCTAGGTGACGCGAGTGCGGAGGCCCGGACGCACGCTAAGCACCTTTGGCTCGCGCTCGCCGAAGACTCGCGGTTTCCTCAGATGTTAAAAGACGCAATGCCGCCGACTAGATATAGAGCGATAGAGAAATATGTCGATAAACTTCGTTGCCGGTAATATTGGGAGTAATGGTTAAGAAATGTTTTTTTACTTTAAAATAATATTTTTTAAGAGAAAGTCATATCTACAAACTAATGTAATTTGTGATAAAATGTGGTCTTTTAAGAGGAAGGGGGGCAGTTGTTCAAGATGTTTCTTTTGTTTACTGGAACGTTCTATGTGAACGTTTGTTATATTGTTAAACGACTGAACTGTGCGAAAGGTATTTTTGTAGCTGTAACATTTGTAAAAACGTAAATAAACGATTTGTTTTACAAAATAATCTAATAACTATTTATTTTATTCCCTATACCACAAACTATATATACGAACCAAGTATTATATTTTCTAGTTTTTAGTCTTAAGTGCTTTAAGAATAGATTGATATTTTCATATTTATATCTGAACTACTTATGTATTGATGGATATTTATGCAAAGCAGCTGTTTTATGAAACCATTTCGCACCCTTTCTACTACACTCAAGGTCGTCATTGAAGAGCGGCGATATTTACCATCACGCGATATTCGTCTTTTTTTTGTATCAGCGAAATAAAATGGAAATAACCTTTATTATATTTATGTTTGCAGTTAAAATTGTGTATATTTTACATGGAGAGAAAACTATAGATTCGTTTCATATAAAACCTAAACTCTTTTAACTATTTGACAAGCATTAAATCTGTCAAGTGACCAAACAAAACCTACAAAAACAACCATAACAAACCGCATGAAATGAATACAAACAGGGCCCTATAAATTCCAAATCCAACCGGTTCGACTAATGGAAGCAAAATCTGAACTATCAGCGACATCGCTGACGAAGCTTATATCGTTTCTTTTGTGGACCGGACTATACCTACATCTGTCGGTGGACTCCAAACGCAGCCCGGAGTGGTGTTCGCGCGCGGTCACTCTGCTGCACGGCTCAGTGGCCGCGTTTGTAGGCCTCGCACAGTGCAATGTGAATGAACTGACGCGATGCACTCTCACAAGTAACTTCCTTTTATTCTCCCTTTAAATATATTACAAAAGAATATCAAAGAGCTAACAGACTTACTACTACTAGATAGACTATAAAGCCAACGAAATACTAACTATATAACTCCATTTCTAATACTATTTCCACTCTTAACAAAACGATTTACCAAACACCTTACAATTTTACTACGTTATTTATCATTTAAAAACTTTGCAGTGAAATTATCATGGTGGCAATATGCTCTAATGTTCTGGTCGTGGGGCTACTTCGCATTCGACTTCCTCTGGTGCTTGCTGTACTGGAGTAAGAGCTACACTATGCTCTGCCATCACCTGTGCTCGATCATCGCCATAAATATGTACCTTAGCATGGAGAACACTGGGTGTACATTTGCTTGCACTATCGCATTATTAGAAGTCACAAATCCCCTTTTACAGACAAGATGGTAGGTATCCTTTATGCTAATTCTCATAACTTCAGCTTTCTGGAGCTGTCATAGTAACAAATGGCGTTTATGTGTGGTTTACTTTCAAGAAATGATAAGAATCAGCAAAAGGGTTTGGGTTTTTAAATTTATATTTCTTTCCCTATTAGATTTGTAGTCACGCATTAAGTCATATTTATTCCTCGATAAGGTGTAAACGAAAATAGCGCGTGACCTAACTTTTAGAGAGGGTAGACCCGCCTCGAAGGACCAAAATTACAAACTGCTAGTTAATTTTTATTTACTTCTTGTACTAATTTTCGTTATATTTTTAACAGGTTTCTTCGTGATGGGGGATATAATGAATCTTTCTTCTATTATGTGGTTGAAATATCGTACCTAGTGTTGTTCATATTGCTCCGAGGTTGTCTGGGTACTTTTTTGGTGTACAAGATATTGCTTTCCGACGCTTTTGGTGTACACGAAAAAGTGATAACTGTATCACTGTACTTAGTATCTTTAGCTTTCATTTATGAAATCATGGGTTATGTTATGTACAAATATAGCAACAAAATTGTGAGTATTTTTTTTTAGCTATTACTTAATTTGAAACACATTTTAAATGCTAAATATACTAGTGTATCTGGGTGCCATTTAGTTATTTGAGGTTTTGATTATTTTATATTTGATTTTATATGTTTTGTTTCAGGAGGAATTTAAAGGTTTAGGAATTGTAGCAAATGAAATGGGAACTAAATCACAGGAACAGCAACAAGCATCGTAAATTCACAGTTAAAAATATTTTATTTAAATTTACCATTGCACAAAAAGTACTTTGTCAATTTTAAAGTTAAAAAAAACGTAAATATACAACAAAACTACTTTGTTATAAAAAATATGCTTATTTCATTGAAACTGAAAATCAGTTCCATTAACTAATATCAAAATATATATTTTGACATTAGTTTTTGTCATTTTAAGAATATCCAACATTTTATGTTTTAAAATATACAACAATTCTCATTGGAATATTTCTTTTAGGTGTAATGTATTTTAAAAAACTTTTTTAATAACTTTTGATCCCACCTGGGACAATCAGTGATAGTCAATATGAATCCAAACTTTAAAATTTCAATTTCATAATATGGAACCTACTATCACTGATGTATCTGAATTGTAATAAATATATTTTAGGCAATTTTTTATCTACATCACGTAGAACTTTTAATATTTTTGTGTGTTAAAAAGTGTTTAGATATTTTTTAACTCTTAATCCCTTCTATGATATCCACTATTCTTTTTGTTATTCCGTCTCTCCCTCCAGCGGTTGTTGTGTTGTTTACCTCTACTTTTATAACTGTCATTGTGTTTATCTTTCGGCTGAAAGTCATCTTTCTTATGACTCTTATCCTTTGAGTGATAAGGGTGATGTCTGTGTGACCAATTACCCTGTAAGCTGGCAATTGTTAATTTATCATTATAATCATTTCTTTGAATGGGATATTGTATCATATGGCGCGCTTCATCTGTTAGTCTTTCTGTCATGTGTGTGAATTGATTTGCGATGTTATGTTGGTACATAAACTCCATGGAAGGTTCTGGACCGTAACTACGTATCGGCGGAGGTAAAGGCACCATACGACCCCGACTCTGCATACTTAGTGTCCGATGAAATAATGCTGTACCACGAAACAATTGCAGTGCATAAGGCACAGACACCTCGTGACAGTATGTTATGAATGCAAAATTCTTTTGACGCCCATCTCTTTCTCTTGGAATTCGAACTTTTTCGAGTGGTCCCGCCTGCGAATATGAAATAAAAAGACTTAATATTTTGACACCCAAATATAACTAATCGTAATAATATTTTATTACCTGAAGGAAGAGTTCATAAAGTATCTCTTCGTTAGCCTGCTCAGATAGATTCCCACACCAAAGTGTTTTATTGTCTTCTTCGATCATCTTATCGGGGTTATATTTCACAATAAGATTAAACTCCTATTACATTATCATATCAAGCCACTATGTATATGGTTCTTACATGGAATAGTACGCTAATATTTCTATCTATTAAGTATAACAATGTAAATTAAAATTAGAGGGAAAAGTTAATTTATTGAAAACAAACGTGCGTCACTTACGTTACTCACAAACTGTCATTTGGTCACAATTTTTTTTTTTTTTTTGAGATTTTATAGCCTGGTAACAAAGTTTGGTCACAAAGCGCATGTTGCAAAGAGATTCCGAGCCAGTATCTACCAACAAACCTAACTCTTAATTGACAAAAAATATGTATCTTAGCAAATCAATGATTTCCATGAAATTCACTCGTTTTTAGCGGACATCTTAATTAATAGAATTGAGTAGCAGTTTATATTTTGAGATGGGCTACAAAAGTGGTTAAACTCTTTGACACTTTGGTTAGGCTGTGGTCTGTTTGGTGATCTGTCATCTGGCTTAAAGGTCTTTGTTACCAGGCCATAAAATCTCAACAAAAAAAAAATGATCTGTCATCAATCTGTCATTCTCAATTCTGATTTTCATAACCTAAAACTGAGAAATTTTAATTTTAAATTAAGTCATAATAATCGTTGCTATTTCGTTTGCATTGAGCAAATGATCATATAATTGTGGTGTTTAAATAAAAGACACGCAAAACATCAATATGGACTTATGTGTACGTATCGGTGAAAATAATTAAATGATAACAGATAGTTCACATTACTTGTAATTTTTGGGCTTCTTTTAAAGGTCAAACAAAGAGCTGAACAATGGATGATTCCAACAAATTTCAACAAATGCAAGATGAGATGTCAAGGTAAATTCTTAATATTCTTTTTAACTTCGTAACAAAAATCAGGTAAATAAAAACAGACAAATAGTGTACATGTGATTGCTTAATCTTAAGTTGGTATTTAATAGGATGAGGTTTTAAAGACATTGCAATTATTTAGGTTTGAAGCCGAGATATCGGGGTCGGAGATTGTTACCGGCCCTAGAGCTGTTATCAGCTCTAGTACATTCGGAGTGGCGCAGCAGCGGCTGGAGCGCGTGCCTCCACCGCCGCCTCCACCCTCGCTGCTGCCCTTCGAACCTGGGGTGATGGACCAGGGAGTGATGGAGCAAAACATGATGGACCATAACATGATGGAACACAACATGATGGAACGTAACATGATGGAACACAACATGATGGAGCACAACATGATGGAGCATAATATGATGGAGCACAACATGATGGACCCCAACATGATGGGATCAGGCCTCATGTACCCTGGAGTGCCGACAGCTCCGCCACCTTCACTCATGGTTCCAACCTCGGTAATATTAAAAGAAGGTTTTTTTATGGCTGTAGTATTTCCTACAAGCAACATTAATAAATAAAGATTCCGTGCTAAGGACAAAATGTCTAAATGTAATTGTTTTAGCTGTACAATGAATTTGTGGAAAATAGGACTTATAAATTACTTAATAATGTATTTACTTGCTGAATGTGTTTCCTTTAGAATTGGCATATTAATACAAAGAAATATTGTTTACTAATTTTGTGTCATCGAAGCGTATTTATTCATATTCACATGTTTTTCTTTAATTTAAGGTTTTCAGCTTTGTTGGTGGAATCCTTTCCAAACCTCTCTGTCCTGGTACCAACATCTTGACCTTCTGATACAACACAACATCCACTTTCTTTTTTATTCATATAATACTAATAATTTACCAGGTACAACGATTACGACCCCCGGAACATGTAGACCCGTACCCCAGTCCGATGCCGTTCCTCCGACCAGGGCTACCAGGTCCACAATTGATACCACCTCCGCTCAAGCCGCAGCCGATTGTGCTCTCCGCTGCACCTAAATTGTACAAGCAACCTAAAGATGATGAAGACAGGAAGGAAAAAGAAGGAAAAAAGAGGGTATGTTAAAATTTTACAATACTGGTGATTTATGTATATTGAACAAAATATATAAAATTTTGTTGTCTATTTTTTTTTTTTGGATCTGATATGGATCTTGATGAAATGCACACATGTGGAAGAACACATAGGCTGATTCAGTTTTTTTTTTATTCCGTGCACATTCAGTAACGTAACAGTTTCAGGTGGCAATTAGTAATACCTTGGCTTCATTAGACCGAGTTTGCGATAAAAACGTCTTACGTCGAAGCTACGTTTATTTCGTAAACTCGGTCTAATGTAGCCGGAGAATAGTGATATAAGTATATTTGATGGCTTCGGGTAACTATAGAAACGTGAGCCTTCCCCCGTGGTGGAGGTGGTAGTGCCGCGCGAGCCCACGCCGCCGCCACCGCCGCCCCTCCTCGACACCGCGCCCAAACTCAAGAAGGAGAAAAAACATAGAAAGGTATATCTATACTAATATTATAAAGAGAGAAACTTTGTATTTTTGTATGTATTGAAATAACTCAAGAACTACTGAGCCGATTTCAAAAATTCTTTCACCATTAGAAAGCTATCCCCGAGTAACATAGGCTATATTATTTAATTTCACGCGGACGAAGTCGCGCACAGCAGCTAGGATAAAATAAACACAGACAAACCTATATAATTGTTTTATAATTGTTAGTACTATTGGAGTTTTATTATTCGAATTTTATTTTTTTTTAAATTATATTTCTTATTTAATTGCAACATTTTTAAACATATACTTAACAATTGAGAATAGTTGTGTTATTAGATATAATGTTTTGTATTTACGAAGTTATTAATAAAGATATAAATGATATCCGCTTCTCAAGTCCGTGACCTACAATTTGTTAAGGTGAACGAGAGGGCAGCATAATGCTGTTCATAAAAAAAATCTTTAATAACTTACCACATGACATATTACCCTTTCTTATAGAACTTTGTCTCTAATCCGAGTTTCTAAATAAAATAAATGTGTTGTAGGTGATAAGAACGGCGGGCGGGCAGGTGTGGGAGGATGTGACCCTGCTGGACTGGCCTGATGATGACTTCAGGATGTTCTGCGGAGACCTCGGCAATGATGTCACTGATGAACTATTGGTAAAATATTGCCTTAACCTCAAAACTTAACTTTTAATAGTAATCTTAAACCCAAAATTGCATGCAAACTATGTTTAGAATAGGATAGATGATTGTTAGAAGCTATAATATAAATGTTTAGAATAATGGTTCATAGAAAGGTGTAGAACGTAGTTTACAACACATATTTATTTTTATAAATTCTGGACGAAGTCGCAGGACAAAGCTTTCCTCTTTAATTTAAGGTTTTCAACCTTGTCGGTTGAGTCCTTTCCAATCCTCTCTGTCCAGTGCCAACGTCTTAACCTGATACGACACGACGTGCACTTTCTTTTTTATCTACATCTACACTATTATATAAAACATTAACGCTTTTTATGTTTGTCCCTATATATGTGCTTGAATCTTTAAAACTACGCAATGGATTTTGATACGGATTTTTAATAGATAGAGTGATTCATAAGGAAGGTTTTCATGTATAATACACTAGCGACCCGCCTCGGCTTCGCCCGGGTACAATGCTACTAAATACACTACAGAAAAACTATAAACGTTGATTATAACAGCCATTCTAATAACAATTGCACCCGTGCGAAGCCGGGGCGGGTCGCTAGTTTGATCTATATAACTTGCCTTTGGTATGTTTATGTATGTAGTTATGTATAATCATCACATCAGCCTATCATAGGCCTCCCCCATCGATTGCCACAATGCCCGGTCCTGTGCACTCCCGCAAATTTGACCAGGTCATCGGTCCATCATGAGGGAGGCCACCACGCTGCATCTACCTGTCCGTGGCTATGTATAATAGTAAATTGTATTTTCAGACGAGAACATTCAGTAAATACACATCTTTCCAACGCGCTAAAGTGATACGAGACAAACGCACTAACAAAAGCAAAGGATTCGGATTCGTTAGTTTCAAAGATCCAGGAGATTTTATCAAGGCAATGAAAGAAATGGACGGTGAGTATCCAACATTTTACATTTACACCACAATGATCCACTTGAATAAATTAAAATTAAAAAAAACAAAAAAGTGGGTCCCTACAGTAGGGTTCGGAGTCTATTTTATGTGATAGGGTCTGAGTTAGTTTCTAATATAAATACTAAAGTTGAAATTGATGAATTTTCGTTAGAAGATATCTCCAGAATGTATCAATGAATCATGATGTAATTTTACACAGATGTAGAATATTTAGAAAAACAAAACCCACCTACCAACCCCGAGAGAAACCTAGGGGTCCACCGTTGAAACGGTTGATAGGGGTCCACGACAAAAATAACTTTGGCCGCCTCCGATCTATCTATATTAATATTATAAAGAAAGAAACTTTGTATTTTTGTATGTATAGAAATAACTCAAGAACTAGTAGACTGATTTCAAAAAATCTTTCACCGTTAGAAAGCTACATTATCCCTGAGTAACATAGGCTATATTATTTAATTCCTCGCGGACAACAGCTAGTAGTATATATTTGTGGGGTGTAGCTTAGTTGTAACTGGTGCAGGTAGGTACGTGGGCAGCCGGCCCATCAAGTTGCGCAAGAGCACTTGGCGCAGCCGCGCGCTGGACGTGGTGCGCCGCAAGGAGAAGGAGAAGGCGGCGCTGCTCTCGCTGCTCATGGCCGGCGCCAAGCCCTGACACACACACTTCTATACGACCAAAGAGATATTATACATAGAGGGAGCACTCCATACTAATTTGACGTTAAAAAGCGTGCCAAAAAAGAAATTATTAAGAAAAAAAAACTTGCCAGTATCATGAAAAAATTTCCCAAGTTTGGGAAATTGTGTGCTTTTTTTTTAATTTTTAAAATAAACAGTAGAATAAACTAAAACATTCATCAAAACGGTAATTATCGTTTTTACTTATTATTATTTTATTTAAAACAATTTAAATCCAAACAATTTTTAACAAAGACTATTTTTGTTTTATGGTTGTTATAAATTTTTAATTAGCGTTTTAAAAATGTCTCTATTAATTATAATATTAAACTTTAGTAAATACTATGAAATACAATTTAAATTTGAGAAAAGAGGTTTCACTCTGTCGACTTTTTATGTCGGCAAATGTAATTTAGAGGTTATCACTCAGGGAGATTTCCCTACATTGGACCTCCGGAGGTCAAAGAAAATGCCTCACTTTTAGACATCGAGTGTTCCATCTACAGTATAATATATCTTTGTATACAACATTTAAAAACTTTTATTGTAATCAGCTCAGTAGTTTTCGAGACTATATTAAGAATGAAACACACTATACCGTGTCTCGGCCGGGACGTGCCCCCTCAATACAGAATATACGAACGTGTCCGAGTTAGGTGACGGACGGAGGACTATCAAAATATATTTTGTATTAACTCATTGTCGGCGCGGCCGGGACACGGTGTAATTTGAGTCATCCTTAATGCAAACAAACAATAAAGTCTTTCTTTCTTATATATATGTATGTAAAACCTACTTAGAAATAGAAAAGGTCCAAAAAATACTTTGAATACATAATGACAGCTACAGTATAACAAAATCTTGTGACTTTTTTGACATTGACAGTAGCGCTAGTGAGCTGTCATAGTTTAGTTTGACATGTACACCGGGTCAGTTATTCTTTCCAGTATTCGGCCGTAAAGCCTTGTTCGCACCAGGATAGTATTTTAGCCGAGTAGCAAGTAGCATTTATCTGAATAAAGTATTTACTACTGTTCGGACTCGTTTTTGCCTAAATCTATGCACTAAGGTAGTAATTTAGTAACTAATCGTGTCCGAAAAGCATATCAGTAGAGTAGATTAGTAAATCCTTTGTTCGGATAAATGCTACTTGCTACTCGACTAAAATACTATCCTGGTGCGCACAAGGCTTTAGAGTAATTTAAAAAAAAAATATTCGTAGCTAATGTAAGTCTTTTTATTATAAAAGTAATGTAATGATAATCGTATTAATTTTAATAAAACACAAACTATACAAGTTATTTTATTTATTAAAAGTTATCCAAACTCTTTGGTTTACTTTTTAATTACACTTAAATATTACATTCCTTAAAAAAAACAATAATTGGGCGAAAAACTTAAATTATCCTAATCTAAGTATAATAACTAATAATTAGTATTATAAATTAATTTAAAAATTAAAAATAATTATCAGTCAATGCCCTATCAAACTACTGCCACACAGAGTTTAAGCATACGAGCGTTTTTTTAACGCTTTCGTTCAAAACAACGTGATAAAAAAGATCCAGCGCTGATATGAACAAGTAAACGCTTTTTTAAACGCGTGTCATAAAAACGCCCGAGCGTTTACGAACTAATTGTTGTAATTCTACACTAAGGGTAATTTAGTGACCAATTTACTACTCTGAGTGGCAGATAGTCATTAAAGATTTGTACCGCTTGCATCCAGTCTTGCATTACAATTAGCAATCAGCAAAGAGATATTATACATAGAGGTAGCACTCCATACTAATTTGACGTTAAAAAGCGTGCCAAGAAAGAAATTATTAAAAAAAAAAAACTTGCCAGTATCATGAAAAAAATTTCCAAGTTTGGGAAATTGTGTGATTTTTTTACATTTTTAAAATAAACAGTAGAATAAACTAAAACATTCATTAAAACGTTAATTATCGTTTTTCATTATTATTATTTTATTTAAAACAATTTAAATCCAAACAATTTTTAACAAAGACCATTTTTGTTTTATGGTTGTTATAAATTTTTAATTAGCGTTTTAAAAATGTTTCTAATAATTATATATTAAACTTTAGTAAATACTATGAAATACAATTTAAATTTGAGAAAAGAGGTTACACTCGGTCGACTTTTTATGTCGGCAAATGTAATTTAGAGGTTAACACTTAGGGAAATTTCCCTACATTGGACCTCCGGAGGTCAAAGAAAATGCCTCACTTTTAGGTATCGAGTGTTCCATCTACAGTATAATATATCTTTGGCAATCAGTATTAAAAGATTCAAACTTTAAGGTGGCTCGTTATCCTCAGAGCACATGGACATACATATGGAAGAAAAGCTATTTTAGGGCCTATTAATAAGTCTATCAAAAATGATGAGTGGTGCCATAGTTAATAATTTCTTTGAACCATTCTAAGATTTACGCTTAGACCGGGAGATGGTTTGCTACAATAATCGAACTGTCTGGATTCAAACGTCAGAATGGTCGAATGAAACTGCTAAATTAAGGCTATTGGTGATTAAAAATTACGAGCCGCTATAAAGTTTGATATACAATCTCATTCTATCGTATAATCAGTGTTATTATCCGGGTAAGTATATTCAAGCGGGTCGGGTCTGATGCGTTGCGCACGCAGACGCACGAGGGGGCGGGGACGCTGGCGCGGCGGGGGCGAGCTGGCCGCTGCCGCGTACTGCTTGTCGAGGCAACATCTCAAGTCACCTTCTTTAAGACCGGACGTCGCCGGACAGAACGGCGCTGTGAAGTCTTCTACGCAATACGCTCCGGACGCACTGAGGATTGATAATAAAAAGTGAGATGGTAAAGGTTGAAGGGTAGGTAAGCGGAGTGGTGGTAAAAGCGATTGTAAAAGGTGAAAGGGTTGTATAAGGTGAATTGTAAAAGTGGAGAAGTAGTTAAAGGTGGGTGATGGTAAAAGGTGAAAAGTGGCAAAAGGAGTGATGACAAGTAAAAGAGCTGAAAAGTATAGGGTATTGTGAAAGGTAGAGTGAGAGTTAGTAAAAGGTTTATGGGTTGTAAAATAAGAAGTGTCATATAAGGTATGGGATAGTAAAACTGTAGGTATAGGAAAAGGGGAAAGGTGGAGGATGTAGCGAGAAGTACACGTACGTCATGGGGGCCGGCTGTCCGAGCGGCACGGGCAGGGCGGCGGCGCGCGCGGGCGGCACGCGCACCGAGCAGCGCCGGCCGCACGGCGCCGCCTGCCGCGCGCGGAACAGGCTCTCCGCCTGGTAGCAGATCGACCACACGTGGCTGCACAGCGCCTCGTCTGCAACAGCACATACAACATGACATGAGTTTCTACTACATAAAAGGCTAATAATTAACTGAATAATTAATATCGTACGGCTTCAGTAGACCAGTTTCCTATAAAAAAGGGACTTACGCCGAAGCAGTCTCCATGGTTATCGAACTTGGTCTAATAAAGCCGTAGAATTAGCAACTCCAACGTTCGACTCGTGTCGAGAAAAATTGCAGACCACACAGTCATGAAAATCCGTAAATTATAAATTGAAGATCTCGCTGATTCTGTATCTTTTACTTGGTCGCATGAGACCAAATGAGAACCAAGTAAGAATTGTATGCCTTGTACTTACTGGGCGTGTCCTCGCAGTAGGGCTGGCTGCGGCCGCCGTTGAGGCAGAAGTCTGCGTGGCCGAGCCGCGCCGCCTCCCCGTAGCGGCCCGCGTTAGTATGCAGCACGTGCACCGCGCGCGCGTCGCCCGGGTCAAGACGTAGTGCAGGCGCTGATCGGATCAGTGGTCGAGCCGGGTCCAGACCTATATAAGTTCCAGTTCACACTTAATACTCAACTAACAGGTTACTAACATACTAATGGCGTGCATTTATCTTGCTAGATCAATACTAAGGGACGCTACGTTATCTGTGGTAGTAAGAAATTGGTTCAACTTTGCTTGAATAGTTATACAAAACATGGCAATAGAAAAATTAGGTAAAGTTTCTGATTGATTACTAGAAAATTATGTAATACTACAACTTCTATTGACAGGGTACTTCTAGACATACCAATAATCCTATTAAGCCTGAATGTAAGATAGTTGGCAAGTATCCCACACATGTGTGCACCCAGCGAGTGTCCGACACACGTAAGCCTGTCAGGTCGAAGTCCGGCCTGGCGGAGCGCGCCCAGCGCCTGCGCCACGCAGCGGGCCACCGGACGCAAGTTGTGCACAGCAGCCACATAGCACGGCGGCTGGCACAACGCTCCCCAGTCCACCATTAACACATTGTAGCCCCCGCGACGCAAATACGCTGAAACAAACAAAAATACACAATATAAATCACTGATCTCTAAACTGAGACCAACCCATGAGGTCCATAAAGGACTTGGGGTGTATAATTGGTGGAAATAAGTTAAAGGTTCCCAAATGGAGGCATATAAAAGCAGGAGGTTCGATGAAACCAGTTGATTTTAGGGTTAACAATGGCATCTCTGGGAATAGGAAGTGACAACAATATACTAATTTAAGTGCAGTTGGTATCTTAAGAAGAATAGGAAGAAAATTCCAACAAACAACACGTTTCTCTACTTTAAATGGTAAAAGAAACTTTTCACGTCAACTTTATCTTACGTAACGATGTTTCCTGATTCCTCTTACTATGCAATCACTATTCCACCTTTTACTATGATTAGAATAAATATATGGCGACATAAAGCGACAAGCACAAGTTTATATAACTTTTGTTTATTAAATTGGAGGTATGTAAAGAATAAATTATCAAAAGAGGCAGATTTAAATGGTGTTTCGCAATTATTTCCTCCAAAAGATTTATTTTATCCAAGCAAAGGTATTGCAAATATATTGCCAAAGACAAATAGCACCAAACGTATATTTCATAACTAGCGACCCGTCCCGGCTTCGAACTGGTGCAAAACTGATACTAAGTACACTACAGAAAAACTGTGCACATTGTATGGAACAGCCATACTAACAATAATTGACCTCGTGCGAAGCCGGGGCGGGTCGTTATTGTTTTATACTATGTAAGAATGAAATTAGTGATATTTATACTAATTTTTGTGGTAGTACAATCGATCCTGCATAATCCTGCTCATAGAAGTTTCTTTCTAGTCAGGTTTTTCACTTATAAGGATTGTCCGCCGGGACCAGAGAATTATTCTTTCTTATAGAGGTTTCTCGCTTATCTAGTTTTGATTCTATATATCATTTAAGAATGTATGATAGATGCGTCAAATGTAAATAACCTCACAAACGGAGAAAGTTATGGGAAATGCGTTAAGTGCATCGCGACCTGTCAAGTTGCATCACCAGGAGCACTTTCACTCTCCATGTTAGCTATGTAGAGCTAACGTAGGTATAATACCATATAAACAAACTATATTAGTAAAGAGATTAAGCCCCTTCGAGCATAAGGATACGCAAATCTTTCTCCATCCATTTTAAGCCAGGTACAGATGCTCAGTTTTAACTATACAGTTCGATTACGCAGTTAAAACTGACGTATGTAGGCAAGACTGCGAACTGTACTGTTCGACTGTGCAGTTCAAATTGAGGCGTGAACGTCAGTTTTAACTGCAGACAAATATAAACGCTACAAAGCGACTCGATAACGAATGACAATGGCGTTCGATATCTCACACGTGATAAGCACATGACTAATCGAATGTCATTTTCAGTGTCCTACATTTTTTCTCGATTCCATCAATTATATCGTCAATCGAAAGATACTTTCGGTAACCTCACTGTAGAGTTAAAACTTAACATTTGTAGTCGGCTTTAGTGTCGTTTCAATCTCATAGATTTTCGTACATAAATACGCGACGCCAAGACGTTTTTTAAGAGTCACTTACAGAGTCAAAGAACAAAAGAATCGGATGTTAGCTGAGAATTAACATTCAATTGTTTTACAACTTAACTATGATGATGGGAATCAACAAAAGGAAGTTAAGATGTCGATTCATTCGACCAAAGGAAGTTTGACTTTCAACAATGTTCTTGTAATAATTCAACTATGAATTATTAAAGTTATGGGAAATTATTTTTAGTCATTTTTCTCTAGTTATTATAAACATCGTTTAAAATTGCCTAAAAATTTACAAAATATATTATTATTATATCTCTGATTTTCTTTGAGAAAAATATTAATAAAAAAAACATTTTAACAGGAGTAAAAACGCACAGTTACGAATTATTTTTTATTGACAGCGAAACAAAATATTGTATTAGTTTTGAGATTTTAAATCCTAAGTAGTTCAAAATAAGGCTTACTTTCAAATACACAACGTGTCAAAAACAAATAAGAATTTCGTAGGCATTGTGTAGAATAATACTTCTATACAAAAGATTTCAACGCAACCCTCAGTGATATTAACACGTAGAAAAAGAAAGATACAGAAATGGCTACAGCGTACACGGTTGAGGGACAAAAAATGCCTTAGACTACGCCATCGGTATATTGTGTGTTCATCACTTTACGGTTATAATCCAATAATATGATTCCTAAAGCCTTTGCCTGGGACGTATGGAAAATTAGTTTACTGAAAATACGCTTGGAGCGCCACAATACTATAGGGTACGAGTACGTCACATTTGCTCAGGTCATATTTCTGGACCAAACCAAACAAAATCGCATACGGAGAAAGGCACCAAAGATCTATATGACTGTCTTTGTCACGTTACGAATATTTCGTATAAATGTGTCTCAGTTGCTGTAAGACATATAATTCTTGTCGGAGGCAAAGGCCCACTTCGGGTCCTCGTGTCACCCTAGTTAGTTAGTCGCTGTAAGTATGACATATCTCATGTCTCATCTAGTTCTGTTAATCAATGTATTAATAGGACAAAGCGTTTTTTTTTACATTTTAATCTTAAGAATCTTAAACAATAAAAATATGCTAATTATGTTAATGTAAGTGAAACTGTTTTAATACGAGAACGGAATAGTAAGTATAAATAAGAAATCTTTCTGTAAGAGTTTTTACGTAATAATTTGTATAACAAAATATATTTTGAATGTGTTACTTGTTATAAAGTGTACGTGAAATGAGATTTAATTACCATAGTTAAATCACTATTTAACATGTAAGGAAATGTTTGATTGCGTAAAGAAATCGAAATTACTTCGGGTACATACAAAAACACCGCACAACTTTTACGTCTTTTTAATTAACTAGCTTTTGCTCACCACTTCGTCCGCGCGAATTAAAATAGCCCATGTTACACGGAGATAATGTAGCTTTGCAAAGGTGAAAGAATTTTTAAAATCGGCCCAGTAGTTCTTGAGTTATTTCAATACAAACTAAAATACAAAGTTTCTCTTTTTATAATATTAGTACAGATAAAGCCTGACACGACTTATGACAAAAAATAAACAGGCAAGCAAATATTCAAAATCTATGATATTATATAAAACTTCCTATCAGTTGGAATCCTGAGCTATGAATATTTAATTAATTATAAATCAATACTTTCTAATGAGCGCATTATTTAATAAACAAAAATAATATAAATCAAATTCAAATAGTTTCTATTCTTTTTTAATCCTTGACGTGGACATGCTACTCAAGTAGGGTTCAGTAGAAGTTCAACAAGTGAATAGACATACCATCTCTGAGCACGACGATAGGCAGGGTGTCGTCTCCGCCCGCGTACCCGTGTATCAATAGTATGGTCTCGTGCGAGGGCTCCCATCCACTCTGACGCAGCCAATCCTCGCTGAACAAGTCTACCTGTGAACGAAGAACATAATAACAAGGACGAAGAATGTATGACTAATAAAATAACACCACTCACTTGAAGCCATTACACCGCGTTTCAGAATCTACGAAGCAGGTAACATTATAGGAAGAACGGACAAAACTGTAGTAAACAGAGCCTATAAATCAGCCCCGAAGTAATATTTATTGTGAGAAAAACAAACTAAGTATTCCACGCGTTGTAAACAGATTAAGTCTTACAAAACAAAATTATCTAGGTGAATCTAGATTCGCATTTCGTACGTGCTCATTTATTATTGCATACGACTACGGCCGCATTCCTCACCGTCGTCAAAATGCGTGCCCTGTATGCGGATGTTCCGGCATACGATAACCTTTTGTATCGTGAAATATACACGTATATATTAATTTGTTAATTATATATCGTATAATAATTAATATACTAAACCTAGGGCCCTTCCGCCGTAGCAAAATCTCCGTTGTTTCCGAGAACTCGGTCTTATGAAGCTAGGCTTACAAACACGCAATTGTTAGATATATTCTTACGACCCCTCTACAGAAAAAAACGTATTGAATGACATCAAAGTTGGTTCAGCAATATAAACTACGGGAAGTCACAAAAGTATAAATGAAGTCCAAATTCTTCTTATTCGTTACCTTATGAAACTAAGATCTAACAAAACTTATCTCATAAAACTGCATAAAGGCACGTATTTAGTCATTTTGTTTACATTGAGCACAAGGCCGCTGAGACTCTGTATTGTTTACACACGAAGATAGAAACAGGTAGCAACGACACATGAATAAAGGTTACCCTTGTCCCTGATGGATAGCGGAATGAACTAACCCACTAAGCAAATACGGATGCCTTAAATCTATATCTATATCTATATTAATATTATTAAGAGAGAAACTTTGTATTTTTGTATGTATTGAAATAACTCAAGAACTACTGGGCCGATTTCAAAAATTCTTTTAACATTAGAAAGCTGCATTATCCCCGAGTAACATAGGCCATATTATTTAATTCCACGCGGACAAAGTCGCACATAACAGCTAGTTAAACAATAATTTGATACGTAATATCACAGATAATGTAATACTATACTAGTATGATGATAATAATAATGGAGAACCTTTGTGACTTGGAATTTAAGAAAGTTTTTATCACCTGCTATTTATTATTTTAAATGGATTAGCTTTGTAGGCGTTTTCGGGATTCACGATATGAGTAGAACCTCGCCTTAATTTCTCTAAACATAACTTAAACGAGCAAAGCACAAATTTAAAGGGAATAGAGAAAGATTTGCGGTAATTCACGTGGATTGGTATCTGTTAATAATTGCATATGAACAATGCATTAGCCTCTGAAAAAGAAAATGCAATATTTCATCTAACGTTATTGAGTCTAATTACAGTGGTTGACTGCAATTTGCACAGCGATAAATCTATACTAATATTATTAAGAGAGAAACTTTGTATTTTTGCTTGTATTGAAATAACTCAAGAACTACTGAGCCGATTTTAAAAATTCTTTCACCATTTGTAGCTTTCTTTATCCCCGAGTAACATAGGCTATATTATTTAATTCCACGCGGACGAAATCGTGCACAACAGCTAGTAATGAATAATTTTATAATTGATATTTGATTTCTATTCTCGATTTCGAGTACGTTTTCTATGATCTGTTTTAAATTTAGGTAATTTTCAAGTGCTTTAAATAGTTAATATTTTTGTCTATGTCAAATTCTATCTCTAGTTTTGTTAGAGAAAGTGTTGCCATTTAGAAATCGTTAGAAAAACTGCTTTGTATTCTCCTGAGGCGCGTAACGGACGTCGCATACACCGCGAGGACGCCTAAAGTTAAACGGGTCGTGGACTGTATTAGTTACCCGATTTGCATGAACTAGTTCACTAAAAAAGTATAGTATAATTCTAAAAAAATAATCAACCATAGATTAAAAAGTAATTCAGTCTCTACGTACCTTTTACGGTAAAGTAAAACGATTTTGTTTGTGATTATGTTTTGGTACCTTACCAACTGCAACCCAGATTAATTAAATGCTTGTTAGGGCAATTAGTGTAGATTTAGTTTAGTCGATTTTTTATATAAGAAAAGGATAGGACGGGAATGTGGACCGGCACTCACTCATCAGAAGAAACACAGAATTGCTTCCATTTCAAGCCTGGCTTTTGTGTGGTCGTGGTATTTCACCGGGCCAGCCTGCCAATCCGTGCGAAGATGTTGAAGCGGGCTCTACCAATTACACTAGGGGCAGTCTTAACTTACTTAAAGGACTCTGAGTGCGTTGGTGAAACATACGTAAACACTATAAGAGTCAAATCAATTAAAAGTAATATAACAACATGCATAAAATAGATTATGCACAAAAATACGCTCCAAACACTACTTATGAAGGGACTACACAATAGAATAAAATAATTTTAAACTACTTACAGTTTTCTTAAAAGGCTCCGACTCTGTGTACAAATTGATGATTACATTAGGGTCAGGACACGGTTCCCGGTCTCGTCTCCACACGCAGTCCTCGAACGAGGCGTTAGCATAGATGTCGTTGTTGAGGAATAGAGCCTCCTTGATAGGCTTGCGTTGACCACACGCATCTGAACACCAGAGAATACATTATTAATATTTGTATGAGGTTAAGGGCAATCGCATGGAATTTTTAATTTACTAATTTATTTAAGAACTTATGGTAGTGTTTGTATAGCAAGCTCTAGGCTGTAATGTTTAGTATATGTTTGGATTAATTTAAGATAGTTAAATTATTAATAAACACGAATTAAATACGTCACTAATTAAGTTTATATTAATTATTGTTAAAGGCTGCGACTACGCTTTTTAATATAAAACAATAATTAATTTTACAAACATACAATCACATAAAACAATAAAAAGCTAATTACCATAATTTTAGAAGGTTTTAAAACAATTTCCATTTAAAAAACTTGGGTTTAAAACTAAAAAAAAACTCTGAAACGAACTAGTTAAACCAAAAAATATTTGAAACTAAGTAAATCTAATTATGCAGTGACATATATTATGGATTTGTACATACCGTGAAGAAATATTGTTATTACGACGATGAAAAAAGTCGTGTATTTGCGAGGCATGTTTGCCTGTCGCGGTCGCTTGCTACACTGAATTGAACGCAAGATACACGTTATGAACTGCCTACTATACGAAATTCGCACACATTGTTACGTTAATTTAAGGGTTAGAAATGTTTAATAATACATTTCTAATGTGAATTAAATCGACGGATGTTAGTATTAAGTAGCTTATAAGTAGCTTATAAAAAAATAGTCATGAACTGCGATTTTTCTTTGATATGCAGCAGTGTTGAAAAGTAATTTAATTAATATTAAAAATAGATAAGGTTAATCGGCAATGTAAAATAAATATGTGTATTTAACGAGTAAATAATACATAGAACAAATAACTGCTTTTTTTTAAAGTCAACTTTTAAAGCATAGGTTACCCATAACCGATCTTTCTATTTTATGAAAACTTTACTTTAAGGCCTATTTTCTTTACAGCCAATATACTAACCTTTTGTTTGTTAACTTGTTACTGTTGTTTTAATATTTGGCGAGCTCGCGATAACTGTCATCATTATTTCCCTGCGAGTAGATATTAGCAATGTAGGTAAATTTGTAGAACTGAATAATGGAAAAAAACTAACAGGCGCTGCAAAAGAAATAACTAGGAGTATAATTTATTAAACAAAGAATATTTTACATTGATATTAATCTTGATTTAACATTTTTTTGCTAAGGTTCGTAAGTTCATGCGTAGCATTGTTGCGATGTTTCGTGTATTTCTTATACTGGCCCTTTTTGCTGACCCAGGAAAGGTGAAACTGATTATTCTACTAAATAAATAAAGGAACTATGCGGAATTGAATTTTTTGGTATTTTCGTAGAGGATCTTCAGAACGATTACTATTTTATGATACATTAACATAATGTATCTGACCAACTCATGAGACTTATGCGCGTCCGAAGACTTCGAAAATAATTTATTATAAACTAAACACATACCTACATACTTTTGTGATTGAACTATATTATCAAGGTTATTTGTCAATGAAATCTGGCTATAAAGCAAACTATGCAAGTTGTTGCGTTGAAATCGTATATCTCTACACATGTACCTATGAAAAGAATCAGCTAAATCTCAAAGACTCTACGCCTGTAGAGCAGGCTCTACGTGTATGTACATAAAGTGAATGATTGTTCCTTCTCTGTGTGCGCGTGCGCAGGTGAGAGAGCGCGGCGGAGCGGGACGGCGCGACAACCTTCACACACCGCACAGCCGCCGACACCGCCAGCCAGTCCGAGACACGCGCCCGTGCTTGCGCGCACTCGCGTTCCTATCTATATAACCTTGTTTCGACAAAACAACATAACACAACATAAATCAGTAGTTAAACATCGCGAGCTATTACAACAAACAAATAACAAAACATACGCCATAGAAGTGCTCTAGTTACGTTGCTAAACCTCAAAAGTACATCGATCGATCTAATTGTGCGAATGCCACGGTCCACAACCTACGCGGCCGGTGGCGTTCCCCTGCGACGTTCATTCAAGGACCATTCGTTGAACCTATGCCGCTCCGGCTTTCGCATGCAAGCAAACCCGTCCACTCGGAAATGAACCTCCGAGTGTGCGAGGCTGAGTACCCATCGAGCTGATGACAGTCCGCGAATCAGCGCCAACTACGATGTCAATCAGTCAGACCGCCGGACAGTTTAACAAGCAGAAACAGCAAGCGGCGGCCAAGCAGGTTTCCGAGCCCATCTCCTATCCTCCACGGTACCATCCGCCGCCCTCCGCCGCCGGCTCGAAAGTGGCTTCGATCGAGGCCATAACTAAGGAATTTAAGTCGCCGTACGTCGGAAAACCTATCGATCCCAACAAGCTAGTGTACCCACCCGGTATACACGGAGGTATACCCGGCCCGTATCAGGTAGGTCCATATCCACATCTGAAATATCCGCAAGGATATCCGGCGGGATACCCCATCCCTCCGGCGGCCCTGCGCGTGCTGCGACCCGGTGGAGAGATCATAACAAAGGCTATCGTGCATGAGCCCGTAGAGGCGACGACGCGCGCTCGGAGCGCTGACGACGCCCAGCGAGCGCAGAGGAATCTTGAAGAGGAGCAAATCCACAGGAGATCCGCCGACATGCTTAAGTTCACGAAGCGCATCGAGCCCGAGGGCCCGCGCGCCTCCACCGACCAGAGGCGGCAGCTGCAGGCGCTGCTCGACGAAATAAAGGCCCTGAAGGAGGCGAACCGCCGCCTCAGCGAGGACAACCAGGAGCTGCGTGACCTGTGCTGTTTTCTCGACGACGACAGGCAGAAGGGTAGAAAGCTGGCGCGTGAGTGGCAGCGCTTCGGCAGGTACACGGCCTCGGTGATGCGGCAGGAAGTGTCCGCCTACCAAAGCAAGCTCAGGGAACTGGACGATAAACAGCAAGAATTGATCCGCGATAATTTAGAATTGAAAGAGCTGTGCCTGTACCTGGACGAGGAGCGGGAGAGGAGCACCTGCGTGAATTGCGGGCGCGCGTCGGTTCGTGAGCGCGACGACGGCGACGGCAGCAGCGGCGGCACCAACGCGGAGGAGGCACCGCGCCCCGCGCCCGCGCCCGCTCCCGCACCGCAACTTACACATCCACAGCTCGCCGAGCGCACCGTGCAGTACGTTCGCGACCTAGAGCAAAAAGTACGCCGCCTTGAAGCTGAAAAGGGGGTGGGTAGCGGTCTGAATGAGAGACCGGAAGCGGTGGTACGCGCTCTGCAGGTGCTGGAAGTGAGAGAGCGTGTGGAGCGCGAGAGACGAAGACCAGCGCCCGACCTGGACACGGGAGAACAAGCTCTGGTGCGAGAGATGTGTAATGTAGTTTGGGGAAAATTGGAAGATGTGCCCCCACAGGCGCAGCCGCATTAAAGTTGTTATAAAACATTCGGTGATTCCGTTTTTATGTTATCGAGGTGAAACTGTATCTAAGTTCGTCGAAAGTGCGTAAAAAGTAGTCAGCAAACGCGGAGCATCGCCGGTGGAATCTTACCCTATCGAGGTCACCGCCGGTGTCGACTCTCGTGACCCAAAGACTCGCGTCGACCTTGTTTATTAATCGAGTGTGTAACTGAACTTGTTAGTTTTTAAAAATATGACAACCGTGATGTTTTTGTATGTCTTGCCCTTTACAAACAATGATTACAGGAAATTATGTTGGATAACGAAACCTAAAAGTACAAAGTTAGAGTACTAAGCTGATCTAGAATATAGATTTTAGATATATTTATTTGTTAAGAACACTTATCGATTTATTTTACTATTATAATGGTTAAATTTAGCTTTCGTTGAGCTTTTGTTGAGGCTATACAATCTCGATTATTTCTGAGTAACAAAATCTTAAATTAATAATGCTCATGACGCTAATGTTGATCTGTTTTTATTCTAGGTGTGAATAATTCTTTAATGTTATGACTGTACGTCTTTTCATTGTTTAGTTATAAACAATAAAGGTTCCATTATGACCCATCCGTAAATATTGTCCCATAAGTGTGTCATGGAGAAAAGAAAGTTCATTGACAAAGTTTTAGGATGTTTATGCATGAAGTTGTAGCTTCTTCGATCTGTTTACGCATGTTCTATTAGTTTGGTACTTATAAATTGTTATTGTCACTGTTAGATAGTTTCTTACTAATTTACGTTTGTGTTATCAAGGTTATATTTAACTGATTGCCCGTTTTTTGTACCTTGATTTTTATACACGCGTGTCAAGGATTTGTTTGTTTTCATCTTAAATTTTTTTAATACGATCACACGAACCCTAAAAAGATATATCTCATAGCAGAGATCTTACTGTGAATACATTGAAATGGTTATCTAGTCAAATACAGCTGTTTACTGGCAGTTTTCACTGTTGGAAAACATGTACGATTTCTTGTCATCCCTCTCATAATAATCCGGCTATGGAGACTTACGGTTATCCGTTCCGCAAGATCTGATTTCATACTGCGTTCACTTCACTAGAAATGTTATTAATTTATTAATCTTAAATTTAATGGAAATAAATTATTTGTGTTTAATATGCTTTATTTTTTATCCCTCATTTAAATGTTTAAGTTACTATCTAAAATTTTTGTATACCGTGATGCCACGGACTAAAGAATCATTTTATAAGAATAAATATTACACGTACTATAGAAATACGACAAATAAAATGTATTGTTACATTGTAATGCGAATGACCGTTCGTATGTTGTTGAGGGCAGTGACTTCTAGCGAATGATTCTCGATGCGTTAAGCCTATCATTTTGAGTCTTTACAGACTTACTATTGTTGAAATGCATTGTTTTATTCTCATTACTAGCGACCCGCCTCGGCTTCGCACAGGTGCAAATCGGTGTAATGTTTGCAATGTAAGCGCTAAAAATGTGTTAATTTACGACATCATATTAAAAACCTCTAAATTATCAGTGTTACTCTACTATATTGTGAATGTATTATACATGAAAACCTTCCTTATGAATCACTCTATTTATTAAAACCGCATCAAAATCCGTAGAGTAGTTTTAAAAATTCAAGCATAGGGACAAACATAAAAAAGCGTTATTGTTTTATATTATGTAAGGATAAGACATTTGAAATATGTTATAGCACTTTTGATTTTTATTCTAGAAAATTGAGACGTAACTATAGACGCAATCTGCGATGCTTTGTGTTTACAAGTGTTTCCACAGCTGAGACAAATGTACAAAACATCGAGTTATCTCTTTTTTTTTGTACATAATGAGATCCAAGACAATACGTTACGCGTGATAATTCATGTATGATTTTGAGTGCTCACTTGAGCCAAACAGGGCTTATCCAGTAGTTATAAAGTTACGTTGTTACTTAATACCAGATTCCTGTAGAAAAAAACTACAAATGACATTAAATTAAAAACATATGTCACATGTGACGTTTGAATTTGAGCCTTCAAATCATAGATTAAAAGACCTTTCTCTTTCTACGCTTCAAATTGTTAAAATAATTATTTTTTAGGATTAACGTACAGCAGCTCTCTTTCATTCAAGGATACTTAAGAGATTGTGAATAAAAATGCCAGAAATGAAAGGAGAAAGAGGCGAAGATGAGGACACAATCGGGGTAATAACCTTTATAGACTTGCATATATAATTAAAATATAATTGAAAATACTCTCGGTCAAATCTTTAATTGTGCCTGATAAAAACAAATAGCAATTGTACTTATAAAACTCCGAACCGCTGCAAGTTCTAACTAAAGTTACATCTCTTGAAGTGTGAAATATTTTTTAGATTTATGTGGGAGGTAGGAACATTGAAGGCGACAGACACGGCGAGGGCTGGGCAGTGCTGCCTAACGGAGATTTCTACCAGGGCTGCTACTGCCGAGGACTCAGGAACGGGAAGGGCTTGTATGTATTCAAAAACGGCGCTCGCTATGAAGGTAAATAACGAATGACGACCGCTATTTGTGTGGTAGTTTATTTTACTTTATAATTTTATTAAAGGTGAATGGCGTCGAGCGATGAAGTACGGCGTCGGCCAAATGACATACCCTGACGGCTCCCGTTACGAAGGAGATTGGAGATACGATTTGAAGAATGGATTTGGAGCTTACTATTACCCTAATGGTGATATTTACGAAGGAGCTTGGTTTAAAGGCAAGCGCCACGGACTAGGGACATATTTATATGCAGAATACCAAGTTAAATTTATGGGAACGTGGGTGGAAGGGGTAATCGAAGGTCCGGGTCAGATTATGTACCCCCGAGTCCGGTTCCACGGCTCATGGTTTAAAGGTATACCGAAAGGACCGGGCTGTTTCGTGTTCGATACAAATTGTATGCAGCATGGATTCTATGAGCTGATCAAAGATCCGAAATACGAGGAGTACGGGGAACACGAAGAAGAAAAGGAGGAAAAAGAAGAGAAGGAAGGGAAATTCGAAGGCGAGGAAGAGACTGAAGTAGACGAAACAGCGGGTAAACAAAACATCTTAAATTATTTCCTGTACTTTGAACATTTCAGTCTGTTTTTCTAACGATTGTAGTTTTTCTTTTTTGTTCTAATTTCAAATATTTCATATGATTAAGTTCTTAATTTGTCCACAGGAAAGATATCAGTGTGGCGTGCGCGCAACGTGACGGCATACTTGGCAGAGTTCCTACCGCCGGAGCCGGTGCCTCTGCCCGTACACGACTCGGTACCCTCACTAACACACGAGAGTGTCAGCACCGAACTGTTACAGTTTGAACCTCCGTCGATAACTTACGAGCAGGAAGAGGGTGATGACAATGACTCGTGGTTGCTTCACCGCCAGCAGTTCCTCGAAGAGGCAGAGCAGAAGGAGTAAGGGAAACGGCAGATAAGGGGCGCGGATTTTGATTGATTAAAAAAAAAAATAACGTCGCCTGCGTATTCTCCATGACCTTTTTGAATATGTTGTGATTAAAGTTCTATTGATATACGATATCTTTGTATTTATTCCCTATGACAAATAGTAACAGTGGCAGAGCTAGACAGTGCAGACTGCCAATGCGTGAACACCCTGGTTTAATTGGTTAAGACATATCTTCCACCAACTAAGGGTAAGCAATGGTGTATCAAGATAATTGGGGCAATTTATGAATTGTTCATCCCTTTTGGATGCTATAAGCTTTTGCTATTTTTCTTAAACACCATTATCAATACCTGTGGTTTAAAATGCTGATCACCAATATTTGTGCTAAATCTTGATGTTTGCACAGATTATAACAGTCTGGGGGAACATATAGGCTATGGTTTTTACTTCTATATAGGCCATAGCTAGTTAAACATATAACTGACTATGGCAGTCATGTTGTAATAAAAGTGTGAATTAGGACTTATATTTATTTCAATTGGTAAACCTACTTACACAGAGCATGTTAGACTAATAAACAAAGTTCAGAAAGAGATCTGTCTGCCAAAACCTAAATTATAATAATTATACTAGTTAATTGGCACTTGCTTCTGAAATATCCAAAAGAATATAGCTTCTTAAAAAGTAAATAAACTGACAGGACTTTTTCTAAACAAACTTACATTGACATCATATTTTATAGACATTAACCTTTTTATTCTGAAAACAATGTATAAAGTACTGTTAAAAATGAGGACCAATAAGTCATCGATTATACAAAACCGGAGGACACTCTGAACTAAATAATACAGACCAGGGGTCACATTAGACCTAATTATGTATCATAAGAAGTACCAGGAACAAGGATGTTCTGTATTTTGAATTAAATTTTATGACTGTACCAGTACCAAACGTAGAAAGTACAACAGTAATATTGCCGATTCTTGTTACGGAATAAAACAGTTAATGCTCAATAGATAAGATAATAAATATTAAATAGAAATACAAATTTTGTAAGTGATTTAGGATTAAGTATATATTAAGATTAATTAGATATACATAAATATAATTCAGTCTGTTTATTATCCTCATCATCTGAGTAGCTACAGCCACGGGTGGGCATGGTCCAGTAAATTATAGTGTATGAAAAAAACAATAGCGCTGTGCAAATTTTATGGTGGCTTGAAATATTGCATGAGATGTACAGAGGGCAAAATACATGCGCTACAAACAAAACAAATCAATAGTGAACATGAAAAATGTATGGAACTTCCAATGACGTTCAATATCTCACATGAGACAAGTACATGGCTTATTGAATGTCATTGTAAGTTTCAGACATTTTTGTCGATATCGCCAATCGCAAAGTACTTTGAGGGTTACCAGAATACAATTCTATGTAGTTTGATATTTCGCAACTATGACCAGCACATTTTGTTGCATATTCACTCACAATATTTTATTAACATATGTAAAGAAATGCAGGGAAGCTTATAAAGATATTTTTTACACCCTAATCCTGTGACTTCATTAGACCGAGTTGACGAGAAAAAGGGTAATTTTCCTTTAGCGTAAGGTCGTTTTTTACGTGACATAAGTCTAATGAAAACGCAGGGTTAAAGAATCTTTGCATAAGTTCACAAGCTATGGTAAAGTTTGCATCTTATAATACAAGACAAAATCTTAAATATTATATTTTATATGGTAATTATGATGTATAAAGTTATCGGCTACAGTTGGCTACTGTGTGTCAAATAAATTATATTTCTAATTAAAAATATTCTTATAAAATTGGCAATAATGTTGCTAAAACAAGTAACAAAACATTTACATGAGATCTATGTTCTATTGATGTGTAGTGTTTGAAAGTGACAGACAAATAATAAAATCCATATGTATAATCAAACTTGGATAAGTAAGAAATCTTTGTAATAGACGGATTTAAAGAGAAACCTCTGTAACCTAGACAAATACAATATAATAAGTGAGAGTCCATAGGACTGCGATATTTGTCGCACTTAGAGGTTTCTCTCTAAATCAAGTTTCTATCACATGGGCTTAGCTCGACGGGACCATAGATTGACTCTTGATAATCCAGGTTTGACTGTATCTCGATCCCTTGGACTCTTCCTTAACAATGTTCGACTGTAATTAGGTATGTATCCATTTTTTAAATTGATAAACTTTATTGCCAATTTATAAGCATGAAACTAAAAGTTTAATGATTCCCTCATGGGATTATTATGCTAAATTAAATTTAAAATTTTCTAAGTTTGAGAGTTTGGTGTTTGATTATTGTTAGTGCCTGTATTATTATTTTCAAATGTATTTTTATTCTTAAGTAAATAAGCAGCCAAGTAACTGATGGGATCTGGGGGTCTCTCTTTGGCCAAAGCGGATAGTCCCTGTAGTAATATAGGAACAACTGTCTGGTCGAGGTACTGGCGTGTAGGCAGTGCATTCAGATCGATTCTTGATTTTCGATTCGCATTCGTTTCATTGTCTTTTTCCATGCCTATCACTTTCTGTAAATTGAATTGAAATCACAGCTAAATTTTCAATAAGTTTTTCATTTATTGAATGATATTTAAGAACAGTTGAAAACATTTGTTACCTTTATCGATTCAGGTATTTTCGTTGACGGCTGGTCGTCTTTAGGAGCTTGACTCACTGCTGTTGAGCTTTCTGACATCGGTTGCAAATGTTTTTCGACGCAGAACCGGCTTTATGAATGAATTATTGTCTTTAAATAATAAAATGAACCCCTGAATTCACTTGACGAGCAAATATTTAAGGAAAATGGCTCACACACCAAAGAATAAAAGCGGATGACAGTGACAGTCAAAGACAAGACAAAACATCGAGATAAGTCACAGATAAAAAATATGCGATGCCATTATCTTTTGTTGACAGCAACGAAACGAATGTTTAGCGAAAGAAACGTGTGGTCAAATAGACCATAAGATTTTTACAAACAAGTCTCATAAGTAATTTATACAAAATAGTATAAATTATCTTTAAAGTCAAGTCAAGTTAATAATTATATCAGAGCGTCGGTGACTCAGGAGATTAGCTCTCGACTTGTAAGGACTTGTAGGCCCGAGTTCGAATCCCGCCGTGTTCTAACGTGTTTTTCGAATTTCATATGTACCCAATGCTTTACGGTGAGGGAAAACATCGTGATGCAATCTACACATATCGGCGAGGAAATTTAAAGATCGTGTGAAGTCGATCCGCACTGGGCTAGCGTGGTTGGCTATGGCTTAGTCACCCCTTAGGTGGTAGGCTCCGCGTCCCTCAGTGGGGACGAATAGTGAACCGATGATGATGATAATAATTAACGTGTGATATTTGTTTAGTTAATTTTTATACTTACATACAAATCGTTTCTTGGTTTTTCACCAACCAAGGGAGAGGCAAGAAACCAGAGACAGCAAATATTACGTCCTTAAACTACTTTTTAATAAAAAAGCAGATATTTATCTTATTATTTATTAAAAAAAACTTAATAATTAAACAATAAAACTTATTTTACAATTCACACCATATACATAACACACGTTTGTCACACTCTATGATCTACTTAGATTATTAATTTCTAAGTTTTAAGTTGCTTCCTATAGCATAACGACTCTCTGTGGATAGCAAACAAAGTTGTCTATCTGATTAGTCAGGTACCTAAATTGCTACTTTATTTATTATTCTATTAAATTGCAAAACATTTTACAAACACTGAAACAGATAAATAAAAACAGAAAGTTATTTCCTTCCTGTTGTCTATGAAATCAAAAACAATGCCATAAAGCAATGTTTTTTTTTTATAAAGTGCGTCCGCCGTTATTTGATATCGTTTCAAGATAGCCCTCGACTTTGAAAATGTTTTGATAATATTTAATTTGACAAAACAATCTCAAGCAATTGCCAGATGTAATATGTAAATGACCCAACTCATCTTTCACATAAAAGTTGAAGAGTTCACGAAAAAAGGACAAAAATAAATACATTTTAGTATTCATATAATTTTCTTTGTGGGATTCATGAGGGTTCATTCTATTAGTTGACGTGATTACCAAAAAATGGAGGTTAGACTGTAATTCAATTTCAAATTGGCTTTATCTTGTGGATAACCTTGTACTATCTTATGTATAAAATTAACAAACAATAAATAACAAAGCTCTTAATTTCTCAGATTGTACTTGACAAATAAATCGGTGGAAGGATGTGGGGTACTAAAGCAAGGGTGATTTATTTAATAATTTATTATGTTAGGTGCGCAGGTAGTGTGGTGGCGGCGGCGGCGCGGGGCGAAGGCGCGGGGCGCGCTCCAGCTGCCTCCTCCAGGACGCCATGGATTCGCTCAGAGACCACAGCTCTGATAGGAGGCAGAGATCCAACTGACGAAGACCGGCCTGGAAAAAAACAGAACATTTGTACCATTAAATCACAAAATACAATTAAAAACACATATTTTGTTATTATTAGTGTACATTATGGGTCTATTATAGCTTATTCTGATGCTTATAAAAGTATGGCTTCATTTTGTAATGTAATTTAGGATTACCATGTAACAGGAAGGTTCTAACAAAGTAGCTAGCATGTGCAAGGCCTTAGCCTGCTTTGTAACATGGAATTGATATGCAATGAAAAATAAATCACTAGTATGATTTAATATATTAAATATATAATAATTCAATGATATATTTAACCCTACGATAGCTACACATTTATTGGATTTAATAACCTTTTCTTAACACAAAGATAGAATAATTATATAAGTAAATAATTCAGGGTTAACATTACATTTGCTATACAAGGTCCTTTAGTAGTTTATTTTCTATTATTCATTCTCAAAGCTACGTCTTATATTTCCTCAAGGAAATCCAGTTGTTTATGATATTGGTCTAATAGGATTAACATTTGCCGGGAAGGTGTGTCAATAGTTTAAAGTCAGTGATGCGTTGCTTTGACAAGCTGATACTGGGTCAAGGAGCGGTACAAGTACGGTCCATCAAGCGTGGAGTGAATAAGTGCTACTCAAAGACGTCGATTAGTGTTTACGGACAATTTGAATGATCTACTAAAATATATCGCCTGTGTTTTGACATTGATAGAATTATAGCTACGAAGACGTCTTATTGGCAATACTATTATGATTTACTTTGCTCCATGCTCTCTATATAATTGTAAATGCAATCGATTTCCAATTGCACAATATCTTAAGTAGTTATACAATCTAGTGCAGAGTTCTAGATTAGGTACAGTGGTAGAGTATGATTTGCACTGGGCGACAAGTGGTCGGCCTTAGCGTTCACCGATTACGTTTGGAATGCGCAGCGACAGTTGACAATAACGAAACGGATTAAGCAAAAAGGTATTATATATTTTTTTTGTTCCTGGGAAAGGTGAAGTAAAATTGTACACTTACAGAAGTGCGACAAGTAAAATTAAGATATCTTTGGGAACGTATCTTCTTCTGATACGACACGACGTCCACTTTCTTTTTTATTGGGTTAATATAACTAGTCCTCGGTCTTCCTCTCTACCTCTTTCCTTCTATATTGTGGTCTTCAGATCGTCGTGTCGTATCAGACGCCCCATCATCATTCGAGAACATACACTGACTCCAAAATGTACACATTTGTATAGGACAGACGCTAGCAAGTTTAGAGTTTTTTAGAAGCGTGTTTGACAGGTCCTGTCTTTCAAAAGTCAGAGACGGCGGCCTATGTGGGTCGGCGGTCGGGGAGATATGCGCACCGTTTGTACTCCGTACACCTGTCACGTCCGGCACCAGCTGACAGGCGCATATAATGGCACTACGCTATGTTAATTCACACAAGAAAGTACAGGCGGAATCGATAAACTTAAGTGGTATAGGTAGAACGACAAAAGCTTCTGGAATAGCCTTTAAAGTATTGGACTAATTAGAGCGGTGACTAACTGGTCTGATCCCGCTTGAGAGTTTAGTAGACTATTGGTGTCTGCGAGGAGATTTGTGACTACAGCTGTTATAAGAAGTCGATGACGTTTTTATGAGTGGTTTGGTATTTAGAGATGAATAAAGAAATAGTTTTAACACTTACCTTAGAGCGTCATTAGACCGAAATCGCGTAAAAAAACAGAGATTTAGCTTCGATATCGGTCTAATGAAGCCCCACGGTGAGAAACGAAAAGCGGAGCGCAGATTCGTTTCATAATATGTTAATGAATTTATTTAGAGAGTAAGAGAATGTACATTAAAATCTGCTAAGCTCGATATAATTGATACTAAAACAGCTTTGAATCTAAATTAAAATCAATTAATACGTTAAGATTACTAGTTCGATTTCTAAACGGCATACCTTAAATAGAAAACTAGATAAAAAGACGGTTTCTTTGGAATATAAAATTTTATAGCTAAAATATCCAGCTGGCTTATGAATTGTCGCGATCATAAAATTTACACCATTAATATTAAATTTTCTAACGTAGAGATAAAACTTTTTAATTGTCCCTTTATCAGACTAGGCAAGACGTAAAACTTCGTAAAAAATCTGGTGTAAGCCTGGATTTAGACGGACGCTTTTTTAAAATCGGCGTTGGCGCTTTTTGTAACGCCTTCGCTGATATGATCGCTGTAAAATGACTCTTGTTTCGTTCAACCCTTTTGAACGATACAAGAGTCAAGAAGAAACAAGAATAATACATTCACAATATAGTAGAGTAACACTGATAATTTACAAGTTTTTAAATCGTAATTAACACATTAGCGCTTACATTGCAAACGCTGCAGTATTTAGTATCAGCATTATACCGATTTGCACCCACGCGTAGCCGGGGCGGGTCGCTAGTAAATGATATGCCATAAAGTCCGAATTTGTACAGAACTCGTGCGGATCGGATCTTGGGCTAGCAATGTCGCGTGACGTCACCAGTCAAGCGTGACGTGCAAACTTTTTCTTCGCATTCCCGACGAGATTGATCAGGAAAGTGGGAAAGTGGATATTAGAGTACGAACGGTCGGACATGAGGTATGCGCTATTCTATTACATAGACATCTCGTTAGCATACCAACATAATGTGTTGCAAATATTTTTTAATTAAGTAATTACTCGTTAATGTGACTTTCAATACTTTGGGATTTTAGTATCTAATGTCTCGTGTAAAACATTCCTCTTTACCTTAAAAAAAAACATATAGCTATTAATCCAAGGGTTACGAGGAGTTTATAATGCAATTTAGCTGTTAGTAATTGTGTCATTTAATGTCTTAAAACGACTATATGTTGCAAAACTTTCGAAAAACATGTAGTATCCTATTTTTATAAAAGTCAATTAGAAAGCAGATAATACCTTCGTATATATGTTTTTTTAGCCATAAACGTTCGCTGTTCCAGATCGCTTCAAGAGCTCTCGTAAAGGTTTTCAGGTTTACAGCCTACATGAGTGTTATCTGGAGGTATTTCAGCGTTTGACGTCATATTTCAAGTGATTCTATTTCTGGCATCGGATTTATGAATATGGAACATACTATAACGTGAATTGAATGAAATATAATTAACTAGCTGTTGTACCCGACTTCGTCCGTAATAATAAATAATACTGGTAATTATTTATAAATAGTTATTATAAATAATAATCCATAGGAATACCATTGTAATTTCCAATTTTGTATTCTATTGTTATCGTCATGTACAACAGTGCGAGGAAGAGGAAGGCACATTTATTTATACTGATGATAATTAAATCAAATCCATTCAATTGATATCTCTATTTAGATGTAGTAAAAATGAAATATAATAAATATACCATGTTTACTGATATATGGACAGGAACCCTTGTGGTCGTGGATATCACAATGGACTCCACGGCCCGGTAAGGAGACGGCGGAACACCGCGGGGGCTAAGCGGGTAGTCCAGCCTAAATCCTTAGGCTGGGAGCCCCGCACGAAGCCGTCCCTGCTGCCCTCGCAACAGGGTCGGCGAAGTTAGTAAACGCATTCCCCCGAGACAACAAAAAAAAAACTCTTGTGTGTGATCTTTTGAAAGATACTACAAATATGTACAGTCAGACCTGGATAAGCGAGGAACCTCTATAAGCGAGAGTCAGTCTCTAGTCCCGACGAGCTACATAAGCGAGAAACTCGGATTAGAGAGACAAATGTTGCGGTCCCTTGGACTCTCGCTGAACCAAGTTCGACTGTAGATACATTAATTGAACGATTCTCTCAATTCTATCGTTGTACCAAATTAGTATATCAATATGTAAGGCTTTTCAAAAATATATAACAATTTAACTAACCCCTAGTATTGAATAAGCTCGTGGTAATTTTACAAGTTAGTATACATTTAACACGTTGGGCCCGGCGCCGGTCTCTGGGGACCGGCAGGGAACTTTCGGTGGGGACAGGCACTAGAATTTTCGTTTTGCTGGTGCGCGACAAAGAAGAATTCCTTATAACATTCGTACTAAATTAGTCTCTTGTAAGTAATCTCCTCCGACAGCATACAACATTGTATCGCTCGCCGGCTGCCGGCCGCACGGAAAGGACAGCAAATTCAGAGCCGGTCTCGTGTTAATCTATGTTTAACTTCTCACATAACAATGATATACAAGGTTATTAGCGTTTGTAAGTAAACATACATGAATCGACGAATAAACGCGTTGCCGATCCAAATAAACTATCCGTCTCGTAATCCAGAAATGTGTCAAGGAGAAGTTTAACGCATTTTATTATAAAATAAACTTACGAATCTATATTCGTTTAAAAGAAACAAAGAGTGAAGCAATGTGATAATAAATCTAAGAAACTAGAATGGTAATTCGGTTTTATAAGGTTGATGATAGGTGAAGAATTTCTTACGGCTTCATTAGACTTAGTTCGCGCAAAAATCGGATTTACGCCAAAGCAAAACCTCCGTTTATATCACTAACTCGATCTAAAGTAGCCATAGGGTCACTATAACTAACATCCGACCAATTTGTATCACTAACTAGGTCGATAAACTGGCCATTAAGAAAGATTCTCCCCTAGAGCGTCGGTGGCTCAGGGGTTTTAGCTCTTGACTTGTAAACTGCAGGTCCCGAGTTCGAATCCCGGCATGTACCAATGTGTTTTTCGATTTTCGATTTTCATATGTGCATATTTACCGACGCTCTTAGGTGAAGGAAAACATCGTGATGCAACCTGCACATATCGGCGAAGAAATTCAAAGATATGTGTATTCACGCAAAATACGCGCTAGTCGTGGAGTTGCGGAAAATGGAGCCCATCATGGGTCAAAACCTTTAACCTTTTTATCCTTTTAAGATTCTCCCCTCTCATTGCGTCTCTAACAAATTAAAATTTCATTAAAAATAGCCATCCGGATATTAATATTGAATAATTTCACGCATTTGTAACATATCACTTATTTGCATATGCACATGCGTTAACACGTAAACAACTATAAATGGTATCATAGACTAATTATTAGGAAGCTATTCATAATACACAATGCGGTAATGTATTGTAGTATGCAACAGTAGCTTTTCCAACCCCACCCTGGATATTTTACAATGTAAAACATCCATAAATCTTTACCGCACCCTTGTTAAAATGGATTTCATGCTTTGCTTTACTTTACATTAGGTGAAACAGCACAAAACAGTGTTTTTATTTTCTTCGCAACTATAAAAATAATTACACTAAGAGGTTAGGGAATGACCGAGTGCATAGTAATACAGTTGGATAGTAACTTCTACACCTACGGCCTCTTTAGACCGATGCCACGCAAAAATGGCCTTATGCCGAAACAAAATCTCCGTTCCGCGAACTCAGTGTAATGAAGCCATAATGTAAGACATAACTTACAATTTCCTCAACTAAAACTCTTTTACAATGTACCCGATTCTTTGGCCTTATTGTAGGCAAAAGCCAAATTATGTACTTCAAAAGTGAGTCAAAGTAGGTCTAGTATATTCACCGCAACCCTTTGTTTGATCAAACCTTTGGTAATGTACATTTTGATTATGAAAACGCTTCATTCAGAATAAGGACTATTCACAAGTTACTGTGGGAACTAGTGCTCTGTAATCAAATACACGTGCGATGGTACAGTCCTATAGAAAACACGTTCACTCGCATAAAACCTTTGGTTACTTATCTAATTATAAATACGTTTACTTAACTTATTAATTAACAACTAAGCATGTAGTATAGTACATAATTATCGCCTTACTAAACGAAAAAACTATGAAATCCTCGGTTTCCATTGCTATTAACGCCTGTTACAAAATATATTGTCTTTTTTCTTTTCAAAGAGAATGACTGAGCTGTCAATATGTTTTCATACAGGCAATTAGGCAGTGGAAATCTACGTTTACATCGCCGAGCATTTGCTATTCCACGAAATACGATACGTCTCAAATTCTCAGTAACATTGTAAGACGTGTACGTTGCATATTTGTCTGTAAGTTTCAAGTTAGCTACGTGCGGCGAACAAGGAACTGTTATGTCAACAATCGATCGTATTATAACTGGTTCAAAGGAAACCCTTATTAGTGCTGGTGCCGTTCCGGCGATACTATTAAAAGAGTAAGGTTGGCTTCACCCGTTTGATATTTAACATTTCCTCAGAAGATATTCTATAAGAAAGTGTTTGAACACTTTTTGATGTCTGGTTTCCTTTTACTGTTTTTAAAGTTCGATTCTAATATAGAAATCATTTGCTATTTCTTTGTATTACCGTGATGTGTCTACTATCTTAAGACCTACTTCTAGAAACATTATTGTTCTCTCAGGATTTTATAGCAGAATGAAAGGGAAAACTATATTACTTTACAAATGTGTTTCGGCAGTGGGAATTAACGTAGATGGAAGATCAATATCCATTAACCGCAGTTTACATGAACTATAATAAAATGCTACATGTTTACAATTAACGTTAAGTACAGAGATTGGTCAACGTGCCACATTTGGCTCAATTAGAACATTTCCAGGATATCATTATGTACTAAAACGTATACACACCAAAATTTACCAAAGATCAAAATTAGGTACAAACGTTGAATGAATTAACAACTGGTTATCAAAACCAGATATCGTTGATCTAAAACTCATTTGGGTCTACCTAATTAATATAATTACAAAAGTATATAAAAGTATAACGGAAAACAAAGAGTAAACTAGCGGTAAACTTTAGCCTCTTATTCCGAAGAAAAAAAGTACTGCGATAAACGAGGACCAATAAGTCGTCGATAAAACGATACTATAGAGGACACTCGGAACTAAATAAGATAGACCAGAGGTCTCATTGGATCAGATTATGTATCATAAGAAGTACCAGGAAGGATGTTCTGTATTTTGGAACAAATTTTATGAATGTACCAGTACCAAACGTAGAAAGTACAACAGTAATAACGCTGATTCTTCGGAAAAAAGCGGTAGATGTCGTAAAAAGACAAATTCATGTTCATCATTCCTTTATTTAGCCTAATGTGATACACAGAGGTGATCATAACAGTTTTTATGAAAAACAACACTAACGAACTACTGACTTTTCTATAGAAGTATTTTAGCTATGTTTGCACCAAGGAAGACTGCAAGGTCTGACACGTAAAACACTAGTAAAATGCTAAATTACTTATGTGGTTTGTTAAGCTTTTTAAATACGTGTTCTAAATCACCATTATGTTAATATATGAAAAAAATCAATACCCAAAAGAACCGGATATACGAATACAGATTGAATATCTAAATCTAGAATAAGCTATAAGCCACGATATTTCCTTAAGGCAAAATAGTAAAGCAGACCAATTGTATCCATTACCGGCGGGAAGTATTCTGTCCAGCTTTCCTTCCTTCGTGTTATTTGATCAGTCAACAGCCGCGGAAGCATTGCTAGGTCACCGACTAGCTTCATTAAATTATATTAGGATGCATCAAAAAAATATTACGTCGTTATAAAATTATGATTATGATACCAGCACAAAAAATAAACCCACTTTCGACAATTATACTTCTATGATTTTTTCTTATTAAGCTGAATAAAATATAAAAGAATAATCATCATTATTTAGCAATGGTTTAAGGACTTTTAAGAAACAAAACATTCTTTAATTAACTAGCAAAATTAGCAAGTGTCTCTGGTAAGGTCACTAACCAAAAATTGCAGCTATTAGAAAAGACAGACACAACCAATGCTTAATAAGCGACTTTAAGTTGCATCCTGCACTCAAACAGGGTAATTATTTCTTCCAATACTGATCGAAACCTACACGATGATTACTGAAAGGAATGGCGCCGGCGCTTCTAGCAGACGGTACACCAGCCCACGTGACTGCTTTGCATTCAATGCAAGGCCTGCTGCTCCGGAGGCGGGGATGTTAATGTCTACTGGAAGTACCTACACTATTCTGGGTAATAAAGTTTTATATAAATTAATAAGTAATAAGATAGTATACTGAGGGCGTGGATTATAAAAATGAGTCTCCATTAAACACAGTAAATTATTATCGTTCTTTTGAACGAATATAAATATAATTACAGTGTTATAAATATTCAAATCATAAAACTTACGTTTTCGTTAAAGTCGTTTAAAAGACCATTCGACCATTTAAAGTTTTATAAAGGTCCAAAACAGGTAAAACATGTGGATAAAAAGATTTTGTAACAGTTATTTAAAAAGGTAAAACTTAAAAGGTAAAGCCCTATACCCTTATAGAAGTTGTACTGGTATTTGGTACAGTTAGTTACGGGGGCGTTAGAAAAAGGCAACATGCGACTAGTCCGCCCACGACCCATCGATCCGGTATCGTACGGTTAACCAAGTTGTATACACTATCGATTAAGCCTTGTACGCACCAGGGGGTTACCCGAAGTACATTCGCTACGAAGCGATTCCATAGCGAACGTCAAAAATGTATGGAGCTCACAATGACGTTCGATATCTCACAGGTGACAAGCATATGACTTATCGAATGTCAATGTGAGTTTCATACATTTCTGTCGATTCCATCAGCGATATCGCAAATTGAAAAGTACTTTAAGTAACCCCAGGATAGTATTTTAATCGAGTAGCAAGTAATTTCGTAACTAAACGTGTCCGAACAGCAACATTTTAGTAGAATAGTTTAGTAAAACCCTTGTTTGGATACTTGCCACTTGATACTCGCCTAAAATACTATCCTAGTTCAAACAAGGCTTTAGAGACCGACAACGGTCGTTGTGTTTACTGTCCACTCGGATGTTAAAACGGTACAAGTATAATTTTGTTTTTGCTCATACTTCCGTTGCTAAATTGCGAAATTTTACTTCAGTCTACATTTTGTTGCGATACTTTTTAAAAAAAAAGTCAATTGCTTCCAATATCAAAATTTATTTCTGTACAACTCCTTTTAGCACAATAATTTTCAGACATGATATTGCATGCTAAATATCATACGTCGAATGCAAACCTGACAGCTAAAATGGCTCGTGTTAATTGCATTGGGCAAGATAATGCAAAATAACCATACATGTAGAGACCGCATGGCGCAGTGAAATTATAATTGGCGAAACTCAATACGTTTGTGACACCAATATGAAACGGTTTTATGAAGGTAATGGTAATATTTACTCGATTATTGAGAAAGGCGCTCTTGACTGAACACTATTAACACGTCGAGCCCGGTGCCGAATTTGCTGTCCTTTCTGTTCAGCCGGCAGCTGGTGAGAAATACAATATTGTATGCTATCGCATACAGGCGATTGCTTACAAGAGTCTTTAGTACGAATGAGATAAGGAATTCTTCTTTGTAGGGCGCCAGTAAAACAAAAACTCTAGTGCCGGTCCGCAGGGACCGATGCAGGGCCCAACGTGTTAAATGATAAAAAATAGATGATGATAAAACTACAAAATTGAATACTTCTAAAGGTGTTCACAGCTTGTCATTAAGCGAAATTGTAAAAAGTTTTGTTTATGGGTTTATATGCAACGGTGAAGTTTACGAAGATAAAGTAGATAAAGTACGCCCTGCGTATTCTGGGGGGGGCATCATTCCGCTCGATGCTGAGGCTCGGGGCAAACGCAGGAGAGACCGCG
>QDHC01005706.1:0-60829 GCA_013186455.1 Papilio dardanus tibullus | reverse complement strand
TAAATAACTTTGCCATTTAAGAATTTTATTTTTTTTACCTTGGGGGGCAAAAAAGAGGGGTCATAGTTCGAATTTAAAATTTTTCACAGTGTAGGTATGAGTCTTAGAAACTTGATATTTTGTTCATGGGTTTCTATTACTACTTCAAACTTATTTTATAAAGGTTAAAATAAGATGAAAAGCTTTGTTTCCAACTTCTAAACTTCAAGCGGACGAAGTCGCTGGCGACTGCTAGTTTTTAAATATAGCAACAAGATTTACGAGCGAATTCCGCATCTGCAGACGGACAGGCGTCCCACACGAACATAATTCACATTTATAGCAGCTGCAAAGAAAAGGATCGGATCTTTGCCTCAAAAACATGGCAACACAGCAGGTGTCCTAATACAAGTTTTAAGGAAGTAAGTTGACTGTCACGTACATTAAATAATATATCCGTTATGGTACGACAAAAACATTTAAATGTACACACTACAAAAAAGGTGCGTTTATAACATCAATTTTGTCGAACCCATCTTTACTATACTGTCTATAGTCAATGAACGTCATTTCATAATCGTTGTAGAGAATTATTTTAACAATTCCAATATTTTTAATATCTTCTGCAAAAGCTTAAAAAGTCAAATGAAGCCAGTTTCTTGTAATGCATCGAACAAAATAAATACAGCTATTAATAACCACTGCAGGCTGATTCACGCAGGTGCCACCACTGGATAAACATCTGTCCATGTGAATCACCTGATTAGAACCGCCGCGTCTGTTCCCTGATAGCACACAATTTCAAATGTTTACTTTAGGTGACCAAGACAGTGTTGCCAAGTTACTGATTGTTATAAACAATCAGTAACAAATTTTGGGCTAACAATTCTTGATTAACTAAATAAGATGGTTTAGGCAGAGAGATTTACAAGTGCTCATTAAAAATGATTTCGACAATAAGACCTTTATCGAGATAGATAGATAGATAGATGCTATTGACTTCAAAAAGTCAATAACAGAATTAATATTAACGTCAAATCTATATAAGATAGCATTTACAGTGAGTCTCAATTCTACTGAATTAAGATCATCATTCGTGAAGTATGAGTAACGTCAAAACAAATCTCTTCTCATAAGAGGAAATATAAATAGACAGACCGACAGACATCTTATATCAAAAGATGTGAATGATTCAACCGGCAGGAGCTTCCAATGGATCAAAGAGTTCCGGAGATAAGGCGAACTGACATTTGTGACTAAAGTGAATAATAACAGTAATAGGAAATCAAATAGAAGAAAAGGAGTTAATTGATTATATTAGGAAATGAAAATACTAACTCTCTTGGAGCCTTAAGCAACAAGTATGCACTAAGTAAGAAAAGTTAAATTTTACCTAAAACGACCCGAGACAGATGCGCAGCACAAAAAAACGGGCACGTTCCCGAAATACGTGTTTATCTACAAACGAGTTAGGGTTGCCACGCATTAGAAAAAACTGGCCAATTATAAAATTTATGGTAGAGACGTTAAAACTAATGACTATTGTAAGAATAAGATCAAATCACATACTTATTTTATGTTATTCCGTCTAAAATGCGGCAAATTATGAGTTTGTCATGGGTACTGAATTTAATTTAATATTTAGTACATTTCTTTAATCGACAACCCTAAATATAAACATGTGTTCATAGTATACAGCGCAAAGTAAGCCGCGTTCTCACATCCGTAGCATACAAAAACCTTCGGCCACTTTGTCACGCGGAGCACGCCTTCGTTTTCGGCGGGTCGTCCGGTGTAGCGACCTCTACTGGCACACAATCGATCGAAAAAAAAAATCAAAAGCGTACTGACCCTGACGCCGATTGCTGTTAGGCCTTTACGTATTGTTTCAAAATGGGATATTGCACTTACAGAACGCTTTGCTTGCAACACTCGTGTTAGCATAAATATTTATTACCATATAACTTTGTGGAAAAATAATAAAGCCAATACTCTGGCCAAAACTATCAGACTTTTAGGAAAATTAACACCATTAAGAGGTCGTTTTTACTTCATTAAAAATCCGGCTACCTAAGTCTGGAACAGCCTAGTGAAACAAACCTTACTTCTCCAAAGAGAAATAGATACAAGTCACTAACTAAAGGTATTAAGCGTTTTCTGACTATTAATGAAATTCAATTATATCAAAAATAACCCAAATGGTTGCGAAGAGTTTCTCTGGTTAACAGCATTTAAAGTCTCTAAACTTCCATGGACAGGACACGGTCGTGCGATCTTGTTTTTTAATTAGAAGTACGAACATGTTTATTTTATTGTTTTAAGTCCAAGGGAACGTATTCGGAACATGAAACAATGCAGCGTATTGTTCTCTATGCCACGGTCAGATAACCTAATGTGGTTCTATAAATGTATTCTTACTTAAACGGTGCAACTAAAACAACGTATGCACTTTTAACAACAAAAGTGCAAAATGGAAATACTTTAAGACCAGTAAATGATCAAAATGTTTATCAAAGTTTGAATAACATTTTTACAGCGACAAAATCGTCAAAGCCGTATACCATCTAATTAACACTAAGATTTGGCCTTAATCATATGTATTTCCACAAAAAATGCAGTTACATGGCAACACATTTGGTAGTCTGCTCCATCAAACTTACGACCGTAAAATATCAATTTGTGTATAGTGAAATAGCGTGACTTCTTAGAAAGTTGTAATCACACTGAGGCACTGCGAAGATGACAATGTCGATTTGAAGTTATTAAGTAATGAAGATGAATTCAGAGCGTGATAATTTGGTGTTACGTCAACTAATTAACTGTAAAGGATGAAAAATGAATGGATAGTCAAAGATAACGATACGGTACATTCGTGCTAAATAATTATGTTTACGAATAAAGTTTTGAACATTGTCAACATAGGGATGGACTACCTGGCAGGCTATTGTTAGTTAAAGCATTATTTTACAGATTAACTAATATCACTTCTTTTTAACGGCGAAGACACACCTTCAGTCACATGGAATAAATATACTGGATGTATATACTCTATTTCAATATCATTTCAAAATTACTTCGCATAATAATCTCATCTCTACGTACGTCAATGATCAACTTATGAGATTAATCTCAAGCCAGACGCAGAGCTCGGCTATCAAGATATTTGTAATGGAGCAGCTAATTTAATGACACGTCATTTATACAGCGGCCTGGTGGCAAGCTAAGCAGGTTAATGTACTTACACTCACACTACCTCATCGCACATAGAATCACTTAGTTCTGCAGTTTCTTAGAGATAATCTAACTTGCTAAAGAACGAACGGATACAAGGGTAGAAAGCGGTGAATTCAGATATGACGGCTGATAGAGAAGTATGGAGGAGTAGTACATATTGTGTCGACCCTCCTTAGGGATATGGAAAGAATAATGATGACTCTAACGATATTAAGAACCATATTAATTAACACTATTCGATACTTGCTGACCATACTATAAACAAGTTAACATCATGTAACATCTAAACATAGAAACCTGAAAATGGTATGAATTCCTAAATCTAATCGTGAGAATTTTACAATATCAGGATCCTATCAACAAATAAAGCCTCAAAACAACTTAGATATTAAATGTCATTTATAAAGGACAGGTCGTTCGCATCGCGAATTTAAACGCTGGAAAGGTCGGATATGAGTCACATCACGGTTTGGGCGTGAGCGGTATCTGCGGATCCATTACATTTTAAACATGGGCTAGCCGGCAATTACATTGAATTGTGAGATAGACCATAGTTTACTGACTGTTTTACTTATAATTTATCCACAAAATTACGTAGATTTTCCAATAGTGGCTATGCTTTTGCAGAGTCCTAAAATTCTGGTCCAAAATAATGACATCAATAAATGTTGGTAGCTTGGTAGAATCATTTAGAATGTCGTAACGAGCAGAGCAGAGAGAACGACAGCGAATTTGTTTTTCCTATTAGCTACTTTATGTAACGTTAATTAGATTTGGTTGAGATAAATAAAAATACAAACGTTGTTGTTACGTCAATTTAGATTAAAATAATAGATAAGATGTTTGAGGTCCATGCATACATGCCCTAATACTGCGACACACTTTCTATTAATACAATTGGATAACAGCGATGATTAGCTTTAAAAGTTTATTTGTTAAATTTTAAATGCATAGACAAAGATCATGGATTTCCATTTGGCAGTCCCGACAAATTTTCCTTTACAATTTTATTATTCTCTGCAGATACATCTGGAGATATTTCTTATTCATTCTTAAATAAACATATTTTTTGGCACTGGTTTATGAAAATAATGGACACAGCTGTGTGAAAAAATGATGTAATTGTGTATTATTCCAGACAAGAAATTCTTTTGTTATTTCGGTAGCCAAATTTTATTTTTCATCCGAAAATTTTAATGTTGCTTATGAGCTTAACCAAGATAAGTCTTGCTACCTTACCTTAGCTCAGATTCTGTCGGATTATATTATAAGTAATCTAAGTAATGATCAAGAAATCAAATAAAAAAAAACATAACAAAAACTGTTCGTACAACGTACACGTACCAATATTACGGGAATGTCATTACAATGAAACAAAAAGCATACAATGGCATAGTCATTCGTCTACTAGTTACAAAAAACACAGTGTAGACGGCCAGCCATGCAGCCAGGCAACCATGATTCATAGCCACCGCCTTAGGAGACACGCATCGAAGAGTTTGGATTTAACTAAACACACTCATGAACAACTAAATTACATTTTTACTTACAAATCTCGCACTTAGATTGAAAGTTGCAAAACCTTTGGATAATAATCATTTCCTTTCCAAATATTTTATTTCTATTATCGATATTATGAACTTCGATCTTAATATTTAAGCATTTATCTATGTAATAATGGTAAAAATAACTGTTCACACATGTGGATAAAAGCAGTAGTCAGCTCAAGTTCTTTTTATAGCAATTTGCGAATAATTTCGCAAGCAAATCATTCGCTCTGATAATCGAGAAGCATTACATAAATGATTCCACTTCGAATTCGAAACGTATTTTATTGTAAAATAATCATAAAGAGATATGCAGTATCCGTAGAAAGTTTTGGAACGAGACCAAAAAAGAACATAAACGATCAATATAACCTAGATTGAAATAAGATAAAAATATGAATGTATGTAATGAAATAAACATTTCAATTTACATGAATATTATATCTAGAATACGCTTTTGCATTACGTTACATTTATTCTTCATTTCCAGGCATAAACTTAATAATTTACGTTCCCATTGAATTTCAGACGTCTAAACCCACTTCAACATTAGTCATACCTTGTCTATGACCTTTATAAAGAAAATATCTACGTGATCCATTGTATGACAACACAAATGCAGCCATGAGAGGACGAACGGAGAATAATTTTGCTAGCAGTTACCGTGTCTTGGCATCACTCCAACTCGCTTTGTAAGATACCAATTACCGATTTGCAGGTTGCAGGCAAATCGAAACGATTTTTCCACTGTGTTTGTGATCAGAATGAAATCTGTGTTAAGATTTCTTGATTGCATAGTTTAGTGTAGCATTAATCATACCACTATGAGAAATTTTAAAATGAAACCCTTTTGCTAGCTACATCATATCGTGAGTGTTACCCTTTTGTAACAGTATTAGGCACTGTTGTTACCAACAGAGGCCGTACATAAACTTATAGTTAACAAACTTAATAACTAACTACATTATCTAATGCACGTTTCAGAGTAAGGTCATGTCCACTTCCATTAAGAGGTTCGCATGCAAATTACAAAGTTTAGTGAGAGTAAAATCTCTAGAGTAGACATTCAGCGGATTTTAGGTCGCATGCACATCAAAGTGTTTTCACAATGTCGAATAGCATCTGGCGAATCTGTCCCGAGCGTCTCCGACACGGTTTAGTTCACGTACCATCCGATGTTACCACGGATGTATTTACGTGCAACTGCTAGATTGTTTTTATTCAAAATGTGTACCTTATCGAATAGCAATATGGTTGAAATTACGTCGATTGTATATAATTTAGTAATGCACGTGACTACAAGATCATGCGGAATCGTGAAAACTTGATACTAGTGACCTGAACTTGAAACTTTCTCGATCTGAGCATCTTTAGAACGTGCATACGGCATACAAAATCATTTGAAATGTACAAGTACAACGAGCCGAATCATAAGCTGGTGTTAAAGCGATATCGATGGAATAGAAATTAATGTAACAATGTTATTACAAGCTCTGGTGATTGTGTGATGAATTTTCTTTTACACCAAATATAAAAACACGTCGGCTTGATTAAACATGAGCTATTTGATGTCGTATATGTCCAGAAACAGATATAGAAAATTTATTTTATTTATTCACTTCTACTGAAATTCATTCGAAATATTCATCAGATAAATAAGTTTTCAGGTCTAAAGTCAATTGGGGTGGAAGTAACGAGAATGCGGTAGACATGGCCGACTTTCGTTTTGGCAGACGCTCATAGGATGTGCTGATTGTTGGTCAAATATGAAGACATGAAATCAGACCGGATATTTTTAAATATAAAATTTTTAACAAACGGAAAATGATCATAAAACTAATAAATTATTGCTTTATAACTTTTCCAGTAAATAAGTAATAAAGACTTTATTAAATAAAAACAAGTTTTCTTATTCAATCTTATGTTTATAATTCAAGGATGAAGGAGATCGTAAGACAGCGTTAGCTCATTAGAATTGAACCTTGGCTCGGCGGGCTATCCGTTTAAATACGAATGCGTAATAACCGGCTACGCATATATTTTCCATCATAAACACTGACCAGGTCAACTGGTTCTACTCAGAACTACAAAGCTTGTTAAGATTCTGGGATGGACACTAGAAACAAAACACATGGATTCTGCTTATCTTTTTCTGATTTTATCTAAAGTAGATAATTCCTGGAAAATCAGGTAAGTTAAATTATCAACTAGTCTTACAGTAGCAGTTGTAACATAGAACAAACTCTGCCTTTCATTTCGATTTGATATCTTGCGCTTTACGCTTTTCTGCTGCCTCAAGGATTACGTTAGATGTAAGAAATAAATCTAATAAACAATGAAAACGAGATGCGTTATGAGACTTGCTGTAAAGTGAATCAAAACGATTGCTCTAATTACTTTTAGTGAAAGTGTTATGCGACCGGCGGCAGCGCGGCGACTGCAACCAGCTCGATTCACGTTGCAAAATATTAGACAATGGGAAGAGCCGTGATACGCGGCCAATTGCAACCATATTATGCAACCCGATTGTGGAGCAGTACACATCCTACTACCTACTATATTTACTAACACAGTAAAGGGTTAAATGGACAAACGCTGTACAACTATGGTAATTGACCTGTATAATTTAGACTTAATACATTCACTACTACTCGCCTGGCGAGTTCTCTGAGTAGTAGTAGTAGTAGTAGTAACGGTAGATGGACCTAAGCTCTCCCTTCAATTCTCAAATCAATTGACTCAAGTTAACTACGTATAAAACAGATAAATATATGATTAAGTTTCAAATCGTTAATGCATAAACATGTAAGTGAAGACGTACTTGTCGATGTTCACGTAACTTAATTTGCAACTAAAATGTTAACCGGTTGTCAAGTGAATTTATTGATGCTTACAAGTGATTTTAATTTTATGCAATTATAATCATTCATTATACGTCAAATAAAGTGTTTAGAATGTACTAATATTAACATTGCATATAACGACGTTAAAAGAAATAATAATGCAGTAATAAAACCAATTAAGGAGCAGGAATTAAAAATACGATATCAGTAAAAAGAAGGCAATGAATTTATGGATGTGAGAGAAGGGACAGGGACAGACGACTTTGCTTGAAGTAAAATTAAAATTCTAGATATAACGCCTCCTCTGTCTACTTTACTTCTATGTATTTTACACCAATTCACTACCTATTACCACTTTTATTCGTTAAGTTTTACAAGGTCGACTGGAAGCAGCGTTGTTCGAATAATTGACTATTGTGTTGAATAAACATGAACCTTTTGATTGACGTCGCTTTTTAATAGGATCGTATCGATGGCCGCACTGCACGTGCATATTCCTCGATTGAATATTCTTTAATTGGAAAAATATCTGTCTAACATAGAACTCAAGGTAAACCAGTAACGTTTCATAGTTAAGATAAAATACATAGAAATTCAATCTCAAGTATCAATCTGTACTAAAAAGATTTATTCATAAAACTTTTATTTTACTTCACTTATTTTATAACCGCTGCAAAAAAGCTGTATTGCCCAGAAGTAGGTTACATTATTAGTGGGGACAAAAGTAATTATTACTATTTTTCTCGCTACTCATGCAGATTACATTTTTTATAAATGGTTTAGTTTTTTCTTATTATTAAAATCCGCCCAGTAAATGAGCGTGAAATATGTTATGCGACTAATTTCAACGGCAAAACTAAATAAGTAATAGATATACACGATTATATGCCATTTTCCACATCATAAATATAAAAATTGAAACATACTAATGAAACAAGCTATTAAAATTATTACGCCACACACTTGTAAACAAGTAAATTCTCGTTCTGCAGTTAATTAATATGAAATACAGGTGCTAAAATCAAATTGCAAAAGATAACAGATGTAGGTGTAACTATGATAAAAACATTCTTCTATCTTACATTATCTTTTCTCTTAAAAGCTAAAATAGTAAACCAGTAAGCACATATATGAGCATTATAATTTTGAAACAGAGTAAACATATGTTCTTCTTATTTAATTTAAGGTTTTTTAACATTGTCGATAGAGTCCTTTACAATACTCTTTGTCCTGTGCCAAATCTTGACCCTGACTCTGATACGACACGACGTCCACTTTCCTTTTCATTTGGTTTATATAACTTATCCTCGATCTTCCTCTCTTTCTCTTTCCTTCTATGTAAAAAGAAAAATAATAATAATTAGATGTTAATTGTCATACATTTAAAGTAAGCTCTTTCAATTAATCACGTGAATTGAACCATAAAGTGTAGCTAAAGCCAATCGGATCACATTATTGGGTTACAGTAATTATATTACTTGAGTATTATATTGTCTTTAATGACATTTAGAAGGATTCTGATACTGCTCTCGGGAAAGGGACCGATTAATGCCTCGGAATTGGGTCGGAAGGTACCGACGGAATCCAATTACAGAGGGATCTAACGTAATTTTATGTAATAAGCTTTATTGCTTCTGAAAATTATGTACTTTCTAGGGTGACGCGATGACCCGAAGTGGGTCTTGGACTCCGAAAATTATGTAATAAAACGATGTGTAGTGTAGTTTGACCCATGATGGACACCATTTTCCGCAACTCCACGACTAGTGCGTATTTTGCGTGACTTCACACATATCTTTGCATTTCTTTCTAATAAAAAAACGTAATGTCTAAATCTTGAGCAGTCTATGAACGATTATATCGTTGTTACTTGTCAAATATCATCCCTAGTGAGATTATAAACTGACAAAGTTAACAGTTATGACATAATAATCCGTGGACAATTGTATAATGAACAATTGATATCTTGTTAAGCTCTCTGCATCAGACGCAAGCGCAACCGTGTCACTTGCCGCGCAGGTCAATAACCCCGCCACTTTGGGCACCCATGACAACCAGTTAGATCATATGATAATGAAGACAAGCCAAATCTTTTTTCTCTTTCACTTTAAGCACTTGTATAAAAATGTAGGAACATTTTTGGACATGTCTTGAGACTTTGGTACGTTTAAAAAAAATATACAATTATTTATTTATACTAATGTGTAAACTGACGTGTTTAGATTGAGATAAGAGGAGAGAGAATGCAGTTTAAGATACTACAGCAAACTACGGCAAAAAAATAATTAAAGAAGATTTTTCTTTGTGTTAAAATAACTCAAAAAGTAATGGGCCGATTTCAAAAATTCTTCCACCATTATAAAGCTACATTATCCCCGAGTAACATAGGCTATATATATTTTAATTTAGCGCGGACAAAGTCGCGAACAACAGCTAGTTAATAAATGGTCTACAAAACAAAATTCAACAACTATTGTAGGGCATGAAGCATTTAGCTACGACACACAAACTTTGTTTCCGTTAATGATACGTTGACTTGAATAAAAATAGAGGCATCGTAAATACCAAAGCTGGTGCTTTTCTTAATCCAAAGCATCGTACAATAGATAAATAGCACGATAAAGATTATCGTAACTCTTGTAAACTAAGCAATGAAGGTGGGTTGGTTGGAAGTAAACAACAAATTGGAAATCCGAAACCTGGCTAAACCGCTAAGTGGTAGGCGTTTGCAAATAGACGCATTTTAACACAGTTCCGTTAAAAATCTGGTATAAATCTTTATTCTACGAACCTTGAGATATATTATTTAATTGAGAAATGAATACAAGTTCCCAATAAGTTTGAATATTTTTTGAACGGACTTTTACAAGCGCTCACTATCTTATTTGCCTAATGTGGCATGACAAATAGCTCCTATGACTGCATCTTGAAACGATTACTAAGCCCTGCTTATCGTGTCATGACGAATTTTATGCTCTAAAATGCACAAAAAATGGTAGAAAACTAAAATCGAAAGCATTATTATGCGGTTATGAAGACCAGAGGGGTTACCCAGAGTACATTCACTACGAAGCGATTCTATAGCGAACGTCAAAAATCTATGGGACTAACAATGACGTTCGATATCTCACACGTGACAAGCACATGACTTATCAAATGTCAGTTTCATAAATTTTTGTCGATTCCATCAGCGATATCGAAAAGTACTCAGGGTAGCCCCTGAGCCTAGTGAACTAATGGAGAATATGGCATTATTAATTATTAAATTATCACATTATTACCACGCTGACTTGACCGTGAGGAATCTCTCCCGGTTCCTTTCATTTTCAATCACAATTCTCCTTGTCCAATTATAGACGTTATTAGGGTGACCATATGGACAATTTAGAAAAGACTTTGTCACACTCAGGGTTCAATGGTCACTTAGCGGCACTGTCTGGACATGGTACGGGAAATGTTCGTTAAAGATAGCCTAATCATCTTTTAGTCCACTTTCTCTTCCTATCATTTCCTTATGGGGAAATTATGGGAAGGGAAAGTGGATTTGGCGGGGGATCGACGCATAGGAAGAGGTATAATCCTCTTGCTGTGCGTCTCGTCCTCCGTAGATTAAGGGTAGGTAACGCATCTGCAATTGCAGATGTCTATGGGCAGCGATCGCTTCGCTATTTCAGCGAGTCCAGGTGGCCGCTTGCCACTTTATAATATAAAAAAAAGAATAACATTGTCATTTTCATACATTTTTTCGATTCCATCAGCGATATCGCCAATCGATCAAGTCCCGCAGTGTCCTACAGAGAGCAGACATAGTGGTGTTTATAGTTTAGTTTGTATATGACGTAACCCGTGCCAGGGTGTCGCACGTGCTAAGAATACCCACGTGCTCCCCTTCCAGGATAGCGTCGTCACCTCGCCATACGCTACACATTTTGTTTAATATGACAGATTACTGTTAGAAAATGAATGTATTAAATTACTCTTACTAGGTGGGAATAGACAATTATTATGTTTCTATTTAGTAATTTATATTGCATAGAACCACAACGCACTTAAGTGTAGATATTTTATCTCACAAGAACACTGAGGGTTTCAAAAGACCAATTAAAGAGTCTGAAAGAAGAAGAGACAAGGTGCACTTATCAAAAATCATCCTTTAATAAACTTGATCGGGGTCTTGATTTTCTTTTGTTTTCGAAGTGCCAGCTGAATCGTATCTTACATTGCACAACTACATTCGTACCAGGATAAGCGAGAAGTCCAAGGGACCGCGATATAAGTCTCGCTTATAGAGGTTTCTCTCTAATCTGAATTTTACGCTTATGGAAGTTGATCGTCAGGACCAAAGAATGACTCTTCTTTATCCTGGTTTGACTGTATTCCTAAATTATCATTATCGCTAAATGTATTTAAAAAACACTAGCTGTGACCTACTACTGAATATTTATGTAATCATTTGGCTGTATTATAGGTAACCTGAATTACTTAAAGGTTAGTATTGCCGGACAGTGCCAACTGCAAACCCGGACACGAGTATGTGACATTACACAATACGGGTTAAGAGGCCGATTGTCCGTCAATCTATCGGTACGAGGTGTGCGCGGACCGTGTTCTTTAAATCAGTTAAAATGTTATGAGACGTATATTACTTTTCTTGCTTATACTTATAAAATAAAATTATAAAAGGAATATTTGATTTCTAATGCAAAATGTTACTAGCCCTATTATTCCGAAAAAATGTATAAAGTACTGCGACAAACGAGGACCAATAAGTCGTCGAATATACGATACTGAAGAGCACACGGAACTAAATAAGATAAACTAGGGGTCTCAATGGATCAAATTATGTATCATAAGAAGAATCAGGAACAATTATGTTCTGTTTTTTTAAATAAATTTTATGAATGTACCAGTATCAAACGTAGTAAGTATAACAGTAATAACGCTGATTCTCGTTTCGGATATAGTGGTAAAGGTCTGCGAGTGACCAAATAATGTGAGGGAATAAATCATTCAATAGTTACAATCTAACAAATAAAGTCACTATCTCCGAACTCCGATAGCATAAAAAGGCGAGACATCACAAAATAAGAGACACCTGTATTACATATCTTTGCATAATCTGTACCGTTTGTTGAACAATCGCGTGGGAATTCGAACGAAAGAAGCGTAGAAAGTCGTAGCTTACCCTTTTAGATATAACTTTCATGTCATAGAATATTGTCGCCATAGACACATTTAGACGCCATAGGAGACGTTGGAAAGTTATTTACGACCGAATGTTATTTCTAGTCACAGCCAATCCCATTATATCACGAAGGTAGAATTCGGTTACCTAACATTTGAATATAAAATATTTTTTTCTCAAGGAAATAGTTTTTCCTACCAAAATAGGATAGTTATATTATTATGATTCTGAAAATGGGTTATATTTCTTTGGTTGGATGTTTTCGATTGTTTCCAGGTTACATAGTTATAGATTGGAAGTTATAGCATATCTGGTCATATATCAGAGCGGTAGAAAGATCTCGTACTTATAAACGACTTTAAAAGTTATATCTTTATCATTACCATATATTTTAATAAGCTTATAAATCGGTTTCACTCCAAAATACCCAATTCAAACGCACAAATTTAAATGTTAATCCCATTTCAGACATTAAAAAAAATAAAAGCTGCTTCCTTATGTTTTCCAAAGCGTGACATAATAATAGAAAATGATCAATACTTTACGTATAACCGACGCTATCAAAACCTTTTATGAAAGGACAGGGGTCCATGTACTGTGAACTATATTTATCGTACAAATGATAAGCAATATTTCGATTATTTCCCGATATTATCTTTTAAAGAATAAACCGATAATTAAATAAAAGTGTGTCATGATATAGCTTCATTAGTCTGACCATAGAACGAAACTACACAGAAAACTGGCGTACCAAAATTGATAATTCTATGTTGTACAATAATATATTAAAATGATGTCGTTGGAAATAAGATATTTCTGTCATGTTCTATACGTTTATAGATCGTGGTTTTTGTATGATGAGCGAGTCACGAAATGACAACAAAATTAATAAAAAAAAACCACCGCTTGTGTCATGCGAACGGCATTCAATAGAACAGGTTCTTGCTAATTGTGTTGTGTTGCCTTGAACGTTTTAATGATTCGCATCCTACACTTGCCTCCACTGTATTAATTGTTTAAATCATTACACGTCGATATTGAAAGCTGTACGATACAATAGACCGATAACATACAGATTAAGTGTCGTCCATATCACGTGATTCTCGAGTAGGGTTCTCAAAACAATCACAAACATCATTTTAGTAATTATTCTTTTTATACTCACTACATGGAAAGAGTAGTTACATTTAAAATACGGCTATCTGTATCCTGCAGATTAGTCGAGTATGCAGGACACGCGTGATTTGCGTCACATAAAACTGCGCAGTACTTTACCAACTCCATTGATAATAATCCATTGGATAGCGAATTAGTCATCGACTGTACCGTATACAGCTATAACTCTACATGAGAAGTATACAACAAAAATGAGCTTATTATAGTCTGCTCAGACCAAAAAATGTGTACTGAAAAGAAGTTCTACTTGTTAAAGAACTTTAATCAGTAATCTATTATTAATATGGAAATTATCTGTAGTTTTTAATTGACATTAACAAAAAAAACACATAGATCGTTGACCCATGGCCATGGGACTAACGTGGGACGTGCGATCTTCGATACAAAAGACAATGATGTGCTTGTAGGTGGACTCATAACAACAATATTGAAAAAACCTGTCCTAATCAACAATTCTAATGATAAATATGAAAAACTAGAGACTGAATTCCTTCCCATCAATAGCTTAAAAACTTCTCTTGACATAAGTGTGCAGTTTTGTTTCAATCTGATCGAACACGTGTTAGAATCCAAAACAGTAACAGTAATAAAATAAACAAATATAAGCGTAGAAACAGACATGGTTGCAGTTTTAAAAACGTCGAAGTTTATCTTTGAAACTGGGATAGCGTTGGCGTTTGGCAGCGGGAGAGTTCTAAAAGGAAGCGAGCAATTGATTTATAGTCAATTCAAACATTAGCAAACTCGATATTGAACAGATGGACTTGGTTAAGAGAAGGTTATACTAACTTAGAATTTGATATTACATCACTACTTTGTATGGACTTTGGATTCACCTGTTATTTGCTTCTGTGTTTAGATTTTTTCTACAGTTTAATATAGTGTTTTATCAATAATTTACTGATGTTTATTAGTGAAAAGGGATTGTTACATCGTAGATGTTTACGTGAAGTATTCTAGTAAGTGGTTAACCTTAAAAACTGCTTTCAATTCAATTATTACCTATAATGTCTAACAGATATAAAAATAATAATAAATATGAATGTCGTTTACGATTGATTACAATAGAAACATAACATGTTTGAATAAGGCTTACATTTTTTACATACAAGGAGACAGTACATTTCCTTTGTTGATATTATTAACAACAAGACATTGAATATTATACCAGGAAAACATAATTGAATAGTATACCCATATTCTTTTCATCATACGACGTTTCGTAAGGTAAAAGCGGTTTGCAACGGACGTTATGATATCGGGCTGCATTACCTAAACGTTTTATACGACCCATCAAAACTTAACTGCCCTGTGTAAACATTTTTACGATCGTTTATTTTATACACCTTGGCTTGTAAAGCAGTGTGATATCTTTAAATGCTACTTTTGCATTTAATAAATTTATTAGTTTACAGTAAGCAGAAATACATCCCTCAATAAAAGCTTGTACAGTAACAAGACGCAGTACACTTACCATTTCTTTCTTGAGATAGGTTAGCTGGGAGTCGAGATCCTGTGGTGGGGGATCCTCAGTTTGTGTAGGAGATTCGCACATGTCCGGCTCGGCGTCCGCGAACCCGCTCAAACTCTTCGGCAGCGGTGGCATTCCTGACAGCGACATCGTACTTATCGCCCGGAACTGCTTACGGAGCCTGACAACAAAAGAACAACAGTTAATATAAAAAACTGATTAAAGTGGTACGAATGAAACTGCTTTACAAAATCAATCAATCCGTTTAGACAACACAATGGTACTGATAGGTACAAGACGATATTCTAATCATTTTATTTTACTTTATTTACGGTGGTAAAGTTAACTAAAGTTGACTATGGTCAAACTGGACACAGCGAGGATAACTTTATTTATAAATTCCTAAGTACATCTATGCTCATCTAGCATCCAACTTAGCTTGTAATGAAACAGTCACTTTGGATAATCAGTTAGATAATAAAGATTATTGTGTAATGAACGAATTCTACGACCTATGAATTAATATCAAATATAATGAAAAATAAATAGATGGTCGTTCGGCTAGTTTTTGTATTCCTATTTTGAGAAACTTGTTTTTTGTAAGTGTAATAAGTTGTATCGTATAAATTATTGTTACATTTTCTATTTCTTATAAGTTCAAATATTCTATTAGAAAAATATTCTATGTCACGAACGTATAATTAAATTGAACATAAAAAACCAACCCTTTAAGTCATAAATTACCACCTGACCTATTTTAATATTATTGACTAGTTTAGTAATTGTAATATCCAAGCTGGTCACAATCATCGTCGATCTGTATGAAGAAAGCAAACAATTATAATTATATCGATACGACCATTTCTATAGATGTATCCTACAATAGGTCCATCAAACAACATAGGAAGAATTACGTTATTTAATACAAGTATTTCTTTCTACACCTTTGTTAAAAAACCATTAAACATATCTATGTAATTTAGATTAGAAATAAACAGGAGATTTTTGTAGTTTAATCGACAGTAGATAGATATCAACATTTCATAACAGTTTCCTATCAAAAAAGTCAAATTTAATGACTATATTACCGCAGTTCGAAAAGGCCTCTAAAGATAACAAGGCCATAATTTTATTTAATTATTTATGCCGCCATCGTGTAGACTTTTTTAAATCCTATTCTACTAGGAACGCATAGGAAAGACATATCATTAAATATTTTCGGCTAATGCGGAACATTAATGATTACCGCAAACGATTGTTGTCAAATTACCTAACCGTAATCAAAGCAAAATGTAGTATTCATTAGAACGTTTTATAATGGACATAGTTTAAATTTGTCCTACAAACATTATACCTGTGTAATAATTCGCAGCGTAAGCGAACCAGTACATTGTTAGCACGTTTCTATCAGGTGACCTTTCAACATAACCAACGCCTTAGGCGAAACATTCAACTTTGTGTAGAAAGAATTTGTCTGAACCAAATGACCGTGTTGTCTAACCATATTTTGTTAGTGTAATGTATTTTTATGTCCGTAGTATTCTTCATATCCTACCTGGATTTGAGATCGTCATCGGCTATATACGCATAAGCCTGTTCGTACATATCATCCGTTTGTTCACTGGTCACAGAACACACGGCGTAGTTGTGTTCCGAATCTGACTCGCACTGCTCACTGGGTACCGTCTCCAGAGCTTCCGGGACGTTGGATTGCGACCGCATCGTCTGCAGCTCGTATATCAACATCTCATGATTGTTCATGTCCTTTGTGATCTCAGGTGAGTCGTTCCCGTTACACAGTATAGCAGAATCTTTACCCTTGTCTATCACAGTGTTCGCTTCGTCCGTATTATTGTTTCTGCTCGCCAGTATTTCTGATATAAGCATTTCGGTAACACGAGACGTTTTACGTTCTAGGGAATTGTTATTTTTATTCGGATCCTCGACCGAGGTATCATTATAAACATGTTGAGTGTCAAACGAATTATTTTGCCTCGACGGGCTATTTCTTAATCTGTCGTCGAATTCTTGAACTTCATCGACTGTGGCGTACGGCGCTTCCGGAACTATATTCGATTCAGCTTTGGCGTCTATCGGTAAGGAATACGGACTTACTTCTGTCAATTCTTTCTTTTGTTTATTTTGGTTTGGTGTAATTTTATTTACAGGTAAAGGTTTCATTGGTTTTAACTTAGGTTTAGGGGACAGTGGCGGTGGAGGAGCCTTCCTCAAAGGCAACGTTTTCTCTGCAAAACTAGAAGACTTTGAAACTTTGCACTTGGAATCTTGATCTAACTTATTAGAAGTTGAAAGAGATCGCACTAAAATTTGTCTGCAAGTTTTCACTGCTTTAGAATTCAACGATTCATTCGACCTTTTAACGGACGTCGGTCCCTGAACACAATTGCTATCACTGGAACTTCGTCTAGAGTTTTGGCCGCTTGATTTCTTTTCATCCGAGGATGAGCTGCGGTCACTGATGACATCTCTGATGAAGGACTTGACTCTGGCAAGACCATTTTGCTTCGGCGGCACGATCTGTTGGCTTGCTGCGTAAGTTCTGTCCAATGTTTTAGCTTTCTTAACATTGTTCAGGTCCTGTTTGGATGACGCTCGTGATTTGGAGAGGCTGGATTTGGACTCGGTAACGGCCTTTCTAGTCTTGGCCAGAGCTTCGGCCACCAAGCTCTGGCTGGGCCGGGGCGGGACTGGAGGCGGTCCTTTGATTTTGTTAGTCTTCATGGGCTGCGCATTGGTCTGTACCATAAGCATGCTGAAACGAGGCTTCACTCGTACAATACTATAACACGGGCACTATAGTAAAATGAGCGCGAGCACGGCACTGCGCTTCTGTCACGTCACTGGCGAGCGAGCGTGTGACGCGTCCGTTCCGACCGCAGCGCGCGTCTGACTGAATATGAAGCCGACTAAAGCAAACGTCCGCGACGCCGTATCAACTTATGAAGCCTAATGAAACTTTAATGCGTCCGCTTAGGACACATTATTGAGCGCTAGACTATTTAATGGTTTGCAATTTTTAGCAGTTTACATAGTTGGTAGCACACGGACACAATGACTTGACCCACACTTAAATTATTGTAAAAATGATTGTTTACTATGAGAATGGACGCAATACGGGCGGCGGGCGCGCCGGGTGGTGCACGCCATGTTGCATGGTGGCCTATTGTCTACAACTACTTGTACAAGCACTTACTTAGTGCCTCTTTGTTTTTGATCATTGGAACGTTGCAGATAGATGCTTACGAAAACGAAATGCAAATAAAATGGCAATAAAGAGTAAAAGTTAGATGAGGATTCTCAGTGTTGTGGAATTTCAAAATAAAAAATTAAACTGTGCAGGTATAAAGGCCTGGTCTATTCCTATTGTTTCTTATTACATATTAAGATTTAAAATATATTTTCCTTTTCTTTTAACATGCACCAGCCTAACAACTAGTATGGATTCTAAAAGGTATTCTGTTATACAAATCCAGTTTAGATAAATGTGTTAATAAGAGGATTGAGGCAACTAGGCTGAGAGCACATCACAGTAATAGCTATAACTTAGAAGGCTTGAGGTTAAAATAATAATTTATATTTCTTTACTCAACACAATACTTTTATCTCAATAACTATCTTGATAAATCAGTTTAGGCTCACAGAAGATGAAGTCCTTAGAATTACGTAATTTACATCCATAACCCAGATGGGTAGGCAGAGACCATGGACCTCCATTGAAGTTACCTAGACACACCTCACCCCCTTCTGCACTCATCTAGGGATACATGCATGTCAGTTCCAAGTTGCTTAATATAATTTATAAATAAAAAAAACATAACAAATGTTTAAAAAGCATATTACATATTTTGACTGATTCCTACCAGTTCCTACTGAGTTTATATTTGGGTTTGAGTGTATTTGATTAAAACTCCAGACCAAATTGTATATTATTTGAATCACTGGTACTCTGACAACAAAAGATCAATTTTGTGGTAGACATTCCCATTGTAATATCAATGTTTTGGTTCTATAAATGAGATGAGTGTGTATTTACACTTTTTATTAGACAGAAGCCATATATATCATTCTAAAGTTTACACTTAATGTCAAGGTTATAATATAGTTTACTGTGGAAGCAAGTGATTGGCACCATTCATGGTTACATATAAACTATTAAGGAATTGTATAGAATACTGTGTTGTATTTTTACTTGTGTCTACTTCTAGGATCTGTATGAAACTAATATATATTAGCGTTAGACTGCTTTACCACTTTATTTATCCATTTTGTTTTTTTTTATATTCCTTCTTACTGTTATTATTATACATGTCTGCCACGAATGATTTTCTATTAGATTAAACAAATGAAATACAACAAATACTCACAAATATTTCACTTATTGTTGAATTTCCAATCTTGACGACACATAGGGCACTGTTGTTGTGGTTGTGAGTGTAGCCACTTCACAATGCAATGGATGTGGAAGCAATGGGAGCAAGCGCCCCAAACAAGGGGACAGTCGTCTCCAGGCAGCTTACAATCAGGACAACAACTGTCGAATGGCATACGACAAATGCCGCAGTTATCGTCGTTAGCTATCCAACGCCACGTAGCTACACCGGTCCAACCTAATTATTAAACAATATCAATATATGCTTCGATAAAAGCAACCCCAATAAGAAAAACATTGAACCTACTTTTAACTGTGACCTTCATGGCATGGAAACATGGTTCGGATACCAACCAAAGCTAACAGATTGGATTAAAAAAAACACTGTTATAATAATCGCTCTAGTTAAATTCACGTAAAATTAGTTGCGCTTAAAATTCTAAAACACAAATTACGAAATATATTGATTTTCACTGACAGTTACAATTAAATTTTGACAAGTTGTTAAATCGTTCCAAAACACATAGATAATATAACACAATATTAAACCATAGACAAAATATTATCAAAAGTATTGATTTAGCGATCGTAAAACGAAAGGCACTGTATCAGTCAACCAAACTAACACTAGCACAATCCGATCTAGATAATCGATCCGATGTACCGAATCCGGAAAGATCACTTTGCTCATATTAATAACATTTTACCTTAGACAAAGAAGACATATTAATAGTCTAAGCATTTTACTTTATAAAATATGCAAAGTGACTAATAGAATTGATATATTGCATTTTTGAACTGTAACAAAATGTCAAAGAACTTGTAAACGTCAAGCAAAGCAAATGTCATTCAATTCAATACGCTTGAAATCTCGAAATACAAAGTAAATTTTGTGGGTTGATGTGTTGGAAGTTTTTAGATTTTACACTTGATTTTCTAAAAAGTAATTCAGGAAAGTAAAAATGACAACGTTCGACTCAAAATATGATGTAAGTAAAAAGTGCAGTAGATGTAGTTGAGTTCGCTTGAATAAGCCTTTACTGAAATTAAACTTATTTAGAAATTATTCGTTTGTACAATTAGGTGAATTATTTACACATTTCTTTTAATTAATAAAAATAATTCTTATTTTATTTTCGTTTTTACTAGCACCATCCAAAAATATTTTCACAGAAATTGTAACAAAAATGATTCATAAAACACGTTTTGTTATCTCTTGGTTTGTTAGTAATATCATAACATGGAAATAGTAGATTGACTGGATAAGATAAAAATAAAAATTCAGTAAATTTAAATAATTATAATTTACAATACAGATGTTTCCTGCTGGAGATGTTGGTGTTGTTGAAGGTGAGATGAACATACCATCTCAAGGAGGACCTTCTGGGGATAATATGGAATTCAATACACTTGATGAACCTATCAAAGAAACATTTGTAAGTCTATAACAACTGTTTAATCTAGAATTAAATAAAAAAAAATGTTAAATTCTTTACAATTCCAGCCAATACTATTAAGCTAGTGTCAATAATGGACACACCAATGATTTCAGTTAATCTTTGACCAAAAATTTACTAATTTTCCAATTGGCCAGTGTGTCGGAAATCATTAAATGTTTTTTTTGTTAATTTACCTTTTCTTTGTCAGTCATTTATTTTCAATTATTATATTTCCAGATGCGTGACTTACGAGCAGTTGGAAATAAATTTTTCCATGTCTTAATACCAAAAGAAAAGACTAGCTTACTAAAGGAATGTAAGTTGATTACTTTTCTATTAACAGTGATTTTTTAAGATGGTAAATATTTTAAAAGAAATTTGAAGACTACCTTTTTTATATTGATGACAATTTTATTGAATAATCTTGTTATTCTTACAATTTTAATTGAACCTGGATTATTAGCAAGAGTCATTCTCTTTGGCTTTTACCCCTTTGTTCCAAAACGAAAATCAGCGTTATTACTGTTGTACTTTCTATGTTTGGTACTGGTACATTCATAAAATTATTCCGAAATACAGAACATCCTTGTTCCTGGTACTTCTTATGATACATAATCTGGTACAATGAGACCCCTGGTCCATCTTATATAGTTCCGAGTGTCCTCCAGTATCGTATAATCAATGACTTATTGGTCCTAGTTTATTGCAGTACTTTATGCATTTTTTCGGAACAGGGGTTAGTGTTTAGTTTAGTTTTTAATTTTTGGTCTTGGGTTTATATTAAAATATTTCCAACAACTTTAGTCCAAAAACTTAAAGTAATTTGGTTTTAGACATAATAGATCTTCATTTTCAAGTCAACTGTTCTTACAAATCCTGGCTCTTATGAGACGAGTCTTGAACCTAGTAAAAGAGTCTGGCGAACCTCTTTTTTTTGAATAATTTTCTTAACACATTTTTTTTTATTTTTACATAAAATAATGTTTACATATATTTTCAGGGGACCTCTGGGGTCCGCTGCTGCTGTGCACGCTAATGGCGACAATCCTGCAGGGCTCCACAGAGCGTGCTGATAACTCGAATGACGGAGGACCAGAGTTTGCTGAAGTATTTGTGCTTGTTTGGATCGGAGCGGCAGTGGTCACAGCTAATTCTAAACTCTTAGGCGGCAATATGTAAGTAACATATAAAAATAGATTTATTATTATTATAAAATAAGATTTACTTTAAGCATTAGCTCAGTGGTTTAGCTGTTGACTTGTAAACTGAATTTCCCGAGTTCGAATCCCGCCATGTACCAATGTGTTTTTCGATTTTCGAATTTCATATGTACATATTTACCCGACGTTCTTACGATGAAGGAAAACTTTGTGATGCAACCTGCATATATCGGTGAAGAAATTCAAAGATATGTGTATTCACGCAAAATCCGCGCTAGTCGTGGAGTTGCGGAAAATGGAGCCCAGCATGGGTTGAACCTTACCTTACTTTAAGGTATACTTTACGTCTTTGTTTGGAAAGATGTGTATTAATAAGGATTGTATTGTAACAAATTCTTATTTAGGACATAGCAAAAAAATTTTAAGGTAATCAAAGAAATATATAATATTAAAAACTTTTCAATATAGATGTAGATACCAAATACAGTGAAACCTGTTTAAGCGAGTAATACTTTTGTCCCGACGAGCTACCTCCGTAAGCGAGAAATTCGGATCAAAGAGCATCTATAACTATACAAATATTGCGGTCCCTTAGACGCTCGCTAATCCAGGTTCGACCGTAAATCTTTTTTTTTCTACAACATTAGATGTTTTTTGCTTTTAAATGTGTGACTTTTAAAAATATTTGTACTGGGACATTGTGGTTGAGTATGGCCTAGTCACCTCATGTAGGCTCCGAGTCTCTTGGTGTCTAGTAAGCTAATGATGAATTTCCAGATCATTTTTCCAATCTGTATGCGTGCTTGGCTACTGCCTGTTCCCGATCGCGCTGGCGCTGATCGTCTGCCGCATCCTACTCTTCATGACGCAGAACAGCTTCCTCTTCTTTTTGAGGCTCGTTATTTCAATGGTCGGCTTCATTTGGGCAACTTTCGGTAAGTAGATTTCTATATAAATACCTGGTTGGTGAGAAACCTCTAAAGGCAAGAAATTCCGACAAATTACCTCCATTAGCGCGAAACTATGTTTACAAAAAGACTTTACGTGAAAAAGTTAAGGCGATTACTTGGACTCTCGATGTCCAGGTTTTAAGCAAAATGTTTTCTTGTGTATCATTGTAGGGTATCATAATAGCAATCTATTTTAAAATGTATGGCATCAGTTGTCGCCCGTGACTTTGTGTACGCAGAATTAAATAACAGTAAGTCATTTGTTAGTCGACATCTGTTGAGTCGTTCTGGAGATATCTTCCAACAAACATCCAGTCATTCTGACTTTAACATTTATAATATTACTATTTTGCGGGAATATCGATTATTGGAAATCACTTTACGTCTTAATAATTAACCAAAACACTCTTCTACACTGGTTACTAATTTACACAATAGCGACCGTTCGCCTCGACGTCTAGAAAAAATAGACTGCCTAGAGAAGCATAATGCGTCCTGATAAAGCCTCTCATTTGACTATCTTCAGCATTTTTAGTAGATAGTTTTCAATATTTTTTTTTTTTTTTTAAGAATTTCTAATACGATAACGTATAATGGGTGTGTATGAGATGTAATTTGTTGCAGCCGCGACGAAGTTCCTGGGCGACAGCCAGCCCGAGGGCAAGAAGGCTTTAGCGGTGTATCCTATATGCTTGTTCTACTTCATACTGTCGTGGCTCGTCGTCTCCCACAGTAACGTTTGAACTTAGTACTTGAATATTTATATTTATTATTGTGATATGGACATTTTTTAGAATAATTTGTGAATAAATGTGTTTTCTTTTTTAATATTAAGGAATTTAATGTATTTATTCGATGATGAAACTTTGGTATTTTCATTTATTGAAGCCACGTGTCACGTGACAAGCACAAGTTATCACAGAATATAAACATGAACATTTACATTGTATTTTCGTGATTTAACGACATTCCATAAAAGAGTTATTACTCCGAAATTATAACACGACTTTTGTACATAATATTAATTAAAATACTATTTACTGTGTGTAGTATTTTTATTGAATACCTTACAAAAAACATATATGTTTCTAAAAATACATAGCTTATGGAAATTCGAGACATTCAGTACGTTTTGGAATGACAGCGGCTGATCTGTGGACCGGAACCGGAACCATAGACAATCTGTACAAGGGACGTATGTTCACAGATTATTAAATTGATTTTTATAGTAAATACAAATAAAAACTTACTACAAATAGAAAAGATAGTTCTCGTAAATTTTTGGTATCGAATTTAATAAATTGGAATTTCATTATTTTTAATCTGTACATAGTTCTAAAGTAAATTAAAAAAATCACTACATATTATCACATAAATAAAATCATAATCCTAATAACATGCATATTGTTTATAACAAAATAACCTCGAAAAAAAAAGAGTATATTACAAAGCTCAAAAATTATAGCAACCTATGTTTATATTTCTAAAATACTAATTATAAGATAGGAATGGACAATTTTTCGTTTAAATTTCATCAATTTAATTTTGAAAAAAAAAATGTTAGCAGTATTTGATTGCAATGGAGTCATTTTGTTTTGAATAATGAGTTATTTTTGTCATGTTTATATCATAATAGATATAAAAAGTATTAATAGTACAATAAACCCTTCAAAATATTGATAATGATTTTAACTAGTGTTTAAAATTATATTTATCTCACTCCCAACTTTCTTAGTTTCCTTCTGATTGGTTTGATTGTTTGAACTGCAAATTAATATTATATATGACTTAATTGACGTCATTTGAATATCATATTACATAAAAGAGTCTGCATAAAAGGCTATTATAACATAGTAAAGAAATACATGTATAAAATAGAAGCAAACACTACATTACTTCCAATATAGTCAAAAAGTCTAGTAATAAATTAAAATAAAGAGAAATGTGTGCGAAATTAGATTGCTTTTAACATCTATAACATCTTTGGAACGCTGTAGCGTTTGTGCCATTATTTTTATTATTAAATGTTATTTTCCAGTTTTTATTGATTAATTGCTAACAGTTTTTTTAAGACTGAAAATGAGAAACATTGAGTTCAAGGGTAATTTTACCTTACAATAAGAGTAGTTCGCTACAGCCAGACATTCAAATAAAATGTGATAATAAATTGCTTAAAAATAAACATTTTCAGTCAATACCAGTCTACATCTAAACACCGAAAGCAAACATTCAATGTTCGACAGGAACGAAATTGGCGCCAACTCGCGTGGCCATAGACAAGTGTTTTTTTTTTTTGCAAACGCTCATTCAGCCAGCAAGTTTAACTGGACTCGGAGCCGCTGGATAATTTGTCAGGGGTTCTCGGCGGGGAGGGCATAGGGGATGTTTTGGTCGGAGGTTGGTAGGACATGTGCATCTGTATGGTATCGCGTGCTTTTCTCGCGCTCTTGTATGTGAGGGAGTTGGCGCGCGGCTTGCGGCGCGAGAAGTGGCGCTCGACCCATTTAAGCATGGCCAGGACGGAGTCCGTGGACGACAGCCGCCGCTCCGCCGAGGTCTTCGTTATGTGTGATGATGCGATACGGAATGTCGCCGCCATACCTTTTAGCGCCTACAAGAAAAAATATAAATAATTAAAAAGCATTTGATTCGTATCTCAGTACTTAAAAAGTGACAGTTTATTTATTTAGAGCTTGCTACTCACCAGCATAGCATCTTCGTCAGTGTTATCATCACCGGCATAGATAATCCTGATCCGTTCGCTCCAGTCCAATCCGAAAGCCGTCCTCAGTATGTAGATAGAGGCGCGGCCCTTGTTCCACTGCACGGGCGGGCGCGCCTCGAGCGCGCAGTGCGCGGGCGCGGGCGTGAAGCCGGCCGCGGTGATGAGGCGGCGCGCCTGCTCGGCCAGCGCGGCACGCTTCGCCGCCGGAGTCTCGCGGAAATGGAACGTTAGAAGCGCACCCTTGTTCTCAACCCACGCGCCGTCCTTGCAAACCTGACATTCACAATATTAGTAATAAACTTGCCAGAAGGGGGCATTCAACGTGTTAACCATGTATAAGTTTTGTTTACCTGTTCTTGCAATGATTTGAGTAGATCCACCACTTTATCCTGCAGCTCCATGGGCATGGGATGCACGAACTTGCTGCCGTCAGGGTGCAGGATCTCCAGCCCGTGGTTACCAGCATATGTTATACCTTCTATTCCCACCTGGAATAAACACAACACTCTTTAATTATTCTATCATTGTGGGTTCGGCACATCAGGTTTTTTTCGTAAATTCAATCTTGTCTTAAAATAACGCCGTTTATTTTGAATTAAACTTATATCAAACAAGTATTACAGTTTGGTGAACTACCTACATTTTATCAAAACGCGTTGTCATTGGCATCGATATTTATAATAATAAATCCCACTGTCATGTTATCAGCTGATAAACCTTTAACTCATATAAATCAATGTAAATAAAGCAAATAAATTATTCGTATAATAACGGATACTTAAACTGTAAACATCGCGGCATCGTTTTCATCAGCCCTGTATTTGTTTGTTGACTACGCGTTTAATGTTTTTTTTATTGCATTCAACAGTTAATTACACTGAAAAAAACTGTATACAACATGTAATTTCATACACGTTATCCGCACGTTTGTAAAGATGTTTTAGCACTACATACATTACTTACATATATTACAAGAGCCTATAATTTATCATTAATTGTTATTATAAATAGTGCGTCATTATGATCCAATTAAAATAGTAAAAGCGAGGGCCCGTCGTGCAGGGCTACGACCCACCCTTGTGCAAACATGTCAATATTTTTGTTTAAAAGACCCACTATCTCCGGTCAGAGTGCGACATGATAACGCCTTGTTATTGCGAACCCACTACGTACGAGATGTTACTTTGCTTTGTTGATTTAATGAACAAAAATATTATTTATGACGTACATTTTTTATGATGTGAATAATTGTTAATGTTAATTACAGTAATATAATGTAAACATCAATAGTTACTGCGCAAAATCCGGCGGGAAACAATGAACGTATAAATAATTGTGGATTGAGTCCAGAAGTTCTAACGGATTTTTTGGAATGAAATTGAATAGTTCCGAATCACGCTTTGATTACAACATGATCGGATCACATTTTGACAGATCAAAACAAAAGTATTTTGTCGAATAACGAATAACGCGACAAAAATACGAATATAAAAATATTAAATTTCCTTCCTTTTGCTGTCTTTCCAGACCAACCTTGACTGGATATCGTTAGCAACCGAATTGAATGGAAAATTAAAATGATCTCTTGATAGCCTGCGATCGTGCTGCGCCCGCGATAGCACGCCCGAGTCAACATTATGATAACCGTTTTTTACGTCATTCCATTGATATGTTTATATCTAAATGCCTCTGATTACATGTTTATGATGATCGCAATCTGTGTTTTTAAATTTAATCATTTGACCCTCAATTTACGAATTAGATTGAGCTAAATATAACAACAGGCGGGCACGTGTTATGACCACATATATAATAAAATAACAGTTTTATTCCCTCAGAAATAAGCGAGTTTAACAGTACACAAATAGATTATACTTTGACTGTAGCTTACATACGTAAGGTCAAAACCGTCAAGCAACAACGTATGTGGCTTGCATTAGTTTGTGAGTGGTTTCTGGAGTCTACGTACCATGTCTTTAACGTTGTTGACATTCCGACCGGAGATGATGGCGATGTAGACGTCGGACATGTTGGAGAGGCGCTGCAGCGTGTGCTTGGTCTCCAGCGGCAGCGTGGCGAGGTCGGGGTGCGGCGCGATGGGCGCCAGTGTGCCGTCGTAGTCCAGAAGTAAAGCCAGTTTCTGAGTGTACCCGATGTATCTGATAATAACACAGGTACACATTGGTCACGTAGGCCAATAGAAAAGAATGCTTAAGAACTAAAAGGACTATCCGAACTTTTTGGTCTGAAGAAGAATACAGGCCAGTTGTAAGTAAGCAACTGGCTAACAAGAAACTTTCTCACAAATAATAAACGATAAAAATTTGCAAGCGTAATTGTTTCTACATAGTGACTTACTTGGAGAGATATTCGTCGAAGTCATCAATGGTGACAGGCTGCATGGAGGTGGCGCCAATATCGTCGGCCTCCTCTTCCAGCGAGTCCATGGCTTTGAGGAAGCTCTTCATCCAGGAGTCCACGTCGTTCAGCTGCTCGCGCCGCCGCAGGTGGTTCATGCGCACTATCCGCTCGTCCTCTGGCATTATCAGCGCTCTGGAATATAACGTAGGTACGGGTAAATTATTTTATAAAATACATCCATGGCCGAGGACCACTTGAATCTGCTAATTTTTGCTTTCCATCTTATTGTTCGCACAATCTCTTCATTTGGTCCTTTGTTCCTTACCTGTGTATAACTTCCGCGGCGTCGTCCAGCTCGTATGGGTTGCAGATGAGCGCCTCGTGCATCATCTCTCCGGCGCCCGCGAAGGGCGACACGATGAGCACGCCGGGCGGCTTGTTGATCTGACACGCCACGAACTCCTTCGCCACCAGGTTCATGCCGTCGCGCAACGGCGTCACCAGCGCCACCGCCGCGTCGCGGTAGAATGCGGCCAACTCGTCTTGACCCACGCACCCGTAGATATACCTGCAAGAGTAAATAGCACAAATAAAAATCATGGCTTTAATGGTCATTCTATTAAAATAGTCTAAAAATCGTGTAATGTAGGTTGTTGTCGCTGCTCGCTTACCTGATCGGTGACCAATTGGGTGTGGTGAATCTTCCATTAATCCTGCCAACTAACTGATCCATTTCTTCCTTGAGATCCTGGTACTCCTTGACGTCGGTTCTCGACGGCACCGAGATTTGGAGCAAGACCACCTCCTCGATGTGCTCGGGATGTTTTTCCAGCAGCCGTTCGAATGCTTTTAGTCGATGAACCAGACCCTTGGTGTAATCCAGTCTGTCGACTCCGAGAATAACTTTCTGACTGGTCGAGAGGACCGGTTTGGCGTTCTGGGCGAGTTGGACGAATCTGTCGAAGGGCACGCCGATGGGCAGCGGCCTCACACAGATGGTGCGGCCGCCGAGCTCGACCAGCAGGTTCTTTCTGTCCACACGACAACCCAAGTTTCGTTGGCAACAGTCAATGAAGTTTAAGCAGTAGTCGGTTATGTGAAAACCGACCATGTCGCATCCTGTATGGATTAGATAAAGATATAGCGGGTTCACAATGTCATGTAAACTATACGTTATCAACGCGATGACCTCTTTAATTGTAAGAGTATTTTAGTGTACCTAGTATGCCTTGCAAGACCTCGTCGGACCAGGGGAACAGACGGAATATGTCCCATGGCGGGAACGGAATATGGAGGAAGAAAGCGAGCTTGCATTTCAATTCATCTTCTTCCACGCGCTGAAAACAAAGAAGTATTCAGTTATGCAATGATCGAGAACAAAATACAGAAACATCATACCTAAGGGGAGTATATAGGGGAGGGCTAATGAGAATCTCCAAAAATTACAGATCTCCATTAGATCCGATTCTAGTATACCCATCTTCCTTATGCGTCTACCTAAAGTGAGCCATCAGCCATCCACACATAGTCATTTAGATGTCCTTTGGAGGCAGGAGAAAAAAATGTCTAGGGAACCCAAATTTATAATATCAATCATTTAAAGACTAATTACAGTGTACCAACCTGTCTGATCCAATTAGCGGCAAGCATTAGGTGGTAATCATGCACCCAGACGATAGGTGGGGAGCAGGGCTTATCCTTGCTCTCCTGCTGCAGTAGTTGTAGTGCATGCACCGTCTTATCCGCGAACTCCTCGTTGATCTTGATGTACGCCTTCCAATTGTCGCCAATAAAGGTCGCGCGGTCCGGCATCGAGTGGAACAGCGGCCAGAAAGTGCCATTACAGCAACCGTTGTAGTAACTATCGAAGAGTTTCGGCTCCGCATGGATGGCGACGATCTGTGGAGTTGGACAAATTAGTAAAAAAATCCGGATAAAGAATAGTTGATTTATTGATACTAAGAAAGGTCTAACCGCAAAGTGTAATTTGGTTTCTGTTAACTTTTGACCCATAAGCAACGTGCCGGAAATGATATAAGAATTCCATTTATTTACTCTTAACTAAAGCACAATATCTTAAGCTTTAAACTATGGTTCCATATTATTAACACTTTGTTTAATTATAGAATCAATTAAAACTCAATTACCGCATTGTAGCAATTCTATTCTACCTGTACAAACGTTTGCAAATGACATTGTTTTATTTGAATTAAACTCGTTATCTGATACCGGTAGCAAATGAGCATTTTCCTTAATGCTCTACGAACACGTTAGTTGTTTGTAAACAAAAGGAAAAATAAATAAACACACATGGAAAGTTTACAATATAAGATAACTTCAATGATATTAAAATACTGTATAACATATCAAAGTTCGATAATTTTCAACACGTTATTCATAACACTACACTTTGCTTGAAATCTACAAGACAATGTATTTTTGTACCTTCTTCCCTTTCTAAGTTCATTTCTCAATTTAAAGTAATCAATCATGTAAGAGTCTACATTTTTTTATATTATAAAGTGGCAAACGACCAAGCGGCCAACTGAATTCGCTGAAATAGCGAGGCGACCGCTGCCCATAAACATCTGCAATTACAGATGCGTTGCCTACCCTTAATCTACGGAGGAGGAGACGCACATCAAGATGATAATTCCTCTTTAACGTCCCCTCCCCCGCCATATCCACTTCCCTTCCCATAATTATAAACAGTATCTAAAAGAAATGCAAATTATCGTCAATATGTCATGATACTAGATATTTCCCAGGTGTTATAGGTATAAATGAATAATATCAACGTCGCAATATCCCGGACATTGTTATCGATTTGTTTCTAGCGCAGACGGGACAATTGCGCTGTGCACTACATTATCCTGCACCTAGTTAGGTGATCAAGTATAATTTGAATATAATGTACGATAAAAAGTTATTTTTTATACTACGGAAGTTAGAATAGCCGCTGCTAACTAAAACTATAGAACTGGTGCATTTAGTCATTGATTAGTAAGTTAAAAATAATATTTGTGGAGAAAAATCATTGTATATCTACACTCATTACTTTAGTGAACAATTAAATATCCTAATTGGTTGTTGAGACGTAAAAAAATCGTTTGAAACCGTCATCCGATTGTATTGAGCAATTCTCAGTATTAAACTTTACTAGAAGTTTTATACCAAATATCTTCTCTTCTCATTCATAACTCGTTTAGTTAGCAATAACATTGTAAACACAAATAACAACCTATCCTTTATTTATACAGCAACGTCAGAGTACGCTCGTTTCTACAACGCAGTATGCAGTTTAGCTAATCTATTCCATAGCCCTTGAAGCTGTGTTGTTTGCGACCTTTGAATAAAGAGAAACGGACTAGACAAAGAGCCGCATGACGAAACAAATTCTCCTAATTTCCGGGGCCGTGAAGTAATTTATCACAGTGATCCAAAAATTTAGTCATACGAAACGAGCACACCAGCAAGCAAGTGTTGAACACGAGGAATGCCTGCTGTTTACAAGTCCTGTCATTTAAAAGTCAAAGTTTGCAGCCAACACTAGTTTAATAAAACGCCCGATGCATTCGTTTGAGGCACGCGACGGGCACTCTGTATGACGTAGGAACAAATACAAACATTTATGCATGCACACGCTTAGTACATGTAAACTATGTTTTTTTTTTATTAACACGCTCAATTATATTATGATTTTTACGTTTGTGAACCTGCAGTCAAACGCACTGAACGGGTCAAAAAGCCTACGTATAATTACCGCTGCTTTTAGTTATAATTAAGCTTCCAAATTCCATATAAATATTTTTTTTTGACGTTATACTAAGTGAACACTTAACAGAAGTGCGAGATACATGAGATAATCCATGATTTATAAACGTTTGATCACAAAGCCGATGTTAAGTGGCAGTAATGCAAACCTGATACGCATTTCTATCAGTATTATTATTATATTGTTGCACTTTGCATAATCCTATGCAATACGGATGTTATTGTATATCTTGTAAATTTAGTTATGTACTGTAAACGTTGTGATACAACCGATGTCACGCAAAAAACGGCCTTACGCCGAAGAAAAATCTCCGTTTTTTTGCGGGAACTCTGTGTAGTGAAGCCAATAGGGTTACAAGATGATAATTTAAATTGTTCAATTAATCCTTTAGGTGTTTAAGTTTATGACTAACTTTCTTCATTCATGCAAGCCCGTGCTTTTGTCGTCCGCATTTTCAACCGCCACTTACATATTGAGCTGAGCTGAGATGTTAAGTACACGCTTAACACCAAATTCTACGGCGATCTCGTTTAATTTTGACACCACTTAGATTTTAAGCGATGCTTAAATTTGAGTGGCGTTTGTACGTGAGGTAAACAAATGAAGTACTTAATTAGCTTAGTTACATTAAAGTATTTTACAGTAGAAGTAGCGCTAATTAAGTTTACAGAAATAAATATGATTAAAAACTAATTAAATAAATGTTATACATATTAATAAAATGAAACGCAAAATAGCAGAGTTCTAATAGATTTTTAATTACAATATTGAAAAACAAGTGTCTATTTATATAATTTCTAGGTGATACAACAGTTATTTAATTATGGATATCAGTGATGATTTTCCTCGTACTTTAAATATAAAAATTAACTGCTACGCTAGTAAAATATTTCTTTACTTAGAATTGATTTTCTAAACTTGTGCAGTATACAATTATATTCATATGTCACTGTGAGTTAAGATGTTAGTGGTTAGGTTCACAATTATAATCATTGGACTTAAAGTTCACTTTCATAATTATCGCAAAAATAATCCACAACTATTAATATATGAAGTGAAGTCCAATTATAATAATTCTGAACCTTGTAAATATTGTAAACAGTACCTTACTGGACAGGAGTCCTGCGGTGGGGGTTTTGTCATTAGGATCGGACTCTGGAATCTTCTCGTTGGGGTTGTCCAGGTGTATACCGGGCCAGCCAACCCATATGCCTTTCCCGCGTATCACGACCGGAGCCACAGCGGTCACAAGACCACCGGCGCTGAAAACAAAAGACAAATAAAATTTTGATAACTTCGGCTACCTTCCGGGTCGAGAAAATGCTTCTACGGTTAACGTAGACACTGCTACTGCGTAGTAGGTGCTACGTCATACGTGGTAGTACCTAGTATGTTTTGCTATAAGTAAGCTTGGCAACTGACAGGAACAGTACTTTGTTACCTCTGATTTCCGAACGATCAGTAAAATTATATTTAATAAGATAAGATTTATTTCAAACAAACGCAACAATTTATTTTCACATAGCATTGACTGAGTCACTGTTCCGCAAATAGCACGCGTCTATCAACTATACTGTCGATACTCAGGACATAAGTATCGATTTATTGCTACAACGATAAAATAAAGCGTAGTATTTTATTATTCACTCCATTAAACGTTTCCAAGTATTTATATCATCCCTTTTTCTATAACAATATTATTAAGATAAAAACCTTAGCTAGAAAACTTTTATGGGTACTGTTCATATTTAAAAATATGCTAAAGATCTTTTTATAAAACAATTTTAGCAAATAAACTAGTGAAGATTTACGTATTGCCAAAAGAAACTGGTAGTTCTCTACCTTCCTCTTTCCGTGTACAAGAACCTTTCTTTTTATTATTTGAATGTTTTAAATTATACAAGGACGTAGTCGGTGGTAGAAATATAATACGCAACCATAACAATAGAGACCCATAAACATAGAATGTGTTTTCGTCACCTTGACATGAAACATGGCCCATCTCGTTAACCCGGTAATTTCACTACTCATGTGCCCTTACCGTAACACAATGTTTACGCACCAAACTATGACGCTTGAAATTCTAATAAAGAGTACACCAACGCTATATCTCATTCCAAATGAAACAATGAATAGACAAACTACAATTTACGCTAAAATTCTTAAATTCTGAAATATTTGTAAAAAACATTTTTTTCTCTTTCTTTCTTATTTTAAGTGTAACATTAGCCACCCTTATTTTACAATCTTTTCACATAATGTCATAACTTCACAAAGTACCCAAAAATATCAAAATGGCCGCCATGTATTGGATTTGAAGTGCCTCTATTTACTTATTTTTGGCTTTCAATTGGAACGAACTATAGATCTAGCATAGCCTTAATTAAATAATTTCAAACAACATTAGGAGAGTTGAAGATATACAATGTACTGTGGCTTGTATTACTGAAGGCATGCGTAGTAAAACATTCGCATTATAAGACACTGATGATGTTTTTAAACCGTCTGTTGAGGCGAGCACTGGCCACTACAGACCAACTCTTTGCTCGCCGCACGTCTTTTTTTACTTTTTTGAATTTTATTTGTTTATTGTCATTCTTTTATTAATTATTCTTCCATCATGTCTTGTATTTATTCATATTTTTGTAAATAGTGTACGATAACAAATTAAAAGCCTGTTTGACGTCTAGTTACTTTTTTATCTCCTCGAGGAATACCATGTTTTTCTTCTTATTATGCAAACTCTCTTAGGCCTTCGTGGAATTATTTAATCAGTTTACAAGTTAGTTACCGTTTATAAATAATATGATAATAATTGTGGTGATTGTGGTAACATGTTAGTTAATAGATGTGGTCGACATTGAATATCCTTGACAGTGACTCACGTATAGGAAAATTATTACTTTATATTATTTTTTTGATTATATTTTTTATATCGTTCAACTTTTACCTGTTTAAATTAGAGGAAGAAGATAAAAAAATATAAGCACTAAATTGCGTTATTTTGAAAGTTTAGAGTCGATAGATGGGCGATGAAATTGTCAAAAAGCGCACAGCTAAAATTTTTAAACAAAATAAATGAAGAGATAAAACTAAGAGCAGAATGCTCTGGAGCTTCGAGAATCAGCTGATCTATGAATAACTGGCAGGTAACATATTCAAAAAAGAAAAACTTACAAAAAATATTTAAAAAAAAAAGTTAAAATGGCAACAAATCTGTTATTGAAATAAAAACATCCAAATCTAAAATTCGGATATCATAATCTTAATTCAATCTACTTACTACCTACATTTCCCATTAGTACCACTCATAAATTAGACTAGTTTAATGTTTAATCTCTATGTAAATATTGATAAATGTTTAAAATAAACTAAGTATCAGATAAGAGAATATATCTAAGATTCTAGTATCTTAGATGTTAATCTAAGAATTAATAATAAAATAGCAAACAAACACTAAACACTATTGAGATTGCATATAATTAATTAACTACATATAGAGTTAAAGCCCAACAACTAGTTAACGAGTAATAAAGCATAACTAAATAAAAGGCATTATTGAACATCGTAATATAATAGGTAAGTATATTTACCGATGCAAAAGACCAGCTTTATATTCCGACTTTACTGATCTTGTCAACTAAGAAATATTCCATTGCGTGAACACAAAGTGTTTATTCATTTTAAAATTATTGATTTTCTTGCATACGAATGAGAAATTAAGTAATCAAGACTATATAAACAATCTTATGCTTTGTTTCTATTCTGAAGGAATCTTCTGTACCATTACCTAAGCATTTCATAGGCTAATATTTTACTTTGACATTGAAGTTGTATTGTTCCCGTGTAGGATTTTATGATAGTGGAAAATAGTCGATTAAATTTATAAAAGACAAATATTCAACGCTAATAAAATAGTTTAGAAATATAGCGATATTCAGTTCAGTGGGCTTACCCAACATGCTTTTCCCTCGGCGATTTCTCTGATGGAATCGACAAATTTGTATGAAACTGAAATTGACGTTCGATATCTCACACGTGACAATCACATGATTTTATCGAATATCAATGTCAGTTTCATACATTTTTGTCGATTCCATCAGCGACATCGCCGATCGAAAAGCATGTTGGGTATGCCCAAGTTTAGTATTCGAATAAAAGGTTCGCTTAGAATAAAACAGGAGTGACTTCAAGTTCAAGGTTAACCAATGTCAGACGAAGTGCAGACATTATGCAAGAGGGGAACCTTTTGACTTTTGACTGAGAATATGCATCCGTCCCCTTTCGTAACCTTGAAATAGCCCTTCTATTTAGGTTTAGGTTAGGCCCTTCAGGTTAATTTTAAAATATTACAAAAGAGAATCAATTAAACATAACATCGATTTGAACTTAATTATGGATTTCCAGGGTGGCTACCCATAATACTTTTCGATTGGCGATATCGCTAAGTCAATCGACAAAAATGTATAAAGCTGACAAAGACATTCGAAACGTCGAGTGCTTGTCATGTGTGAGATATCGAACGTCATTGTTAGTTCCATATATTTTAAATGTTCGCTATCGAATCGCTTTGTAGCGCATGTACTTTAGGTAAAACAAACCTCAGTACTAAACATCTGTACAAAAAATACTATTATTTGTATAATTTTAAGAGAATGAGACAAACGCCATTTTGATTTTAAAAAGGTGTATTGGCAGTGGAAATTTACGGTAAGTAAGACAGCTCATAAAATGAATTCCAAATAGACAGTCACAAATATTTAATTGCATGTAATAAATCAAATATTACGACTTACGAGTAAATAAACTGTAATATATTTAAGATAAAAAGTGCATTTTTAGTAATTTTACATATTTTTAAAATTGCGAATTTGTTTATACAAGAAGTATCTTCGCTTCCGATAGTGAGTTAATTTATCTTATTTAATTAAATAACATGAAAATGGAGTTCTGGAGTATTGATAAGGAAATAAAAATATTTATATTAATTAATCGGTAAATAAATTTTACGAGCGTAATATTTGGGACTTAATTAGTGTTTTATGTTGGTAAGCAGAAAGTTTTCTTAAAACTATTTTTTTTCCATAAAATATTGAATAAAAGTATAATTATTTAATACTATTATATAATTTTATAATAACTTAGTTATCACTTAATTATGACTTAGATGTTATTGGCTATTTATACCACAGAGCGGTCACTATTTCAAATTATATTTTAAAATTAAGCCAATTTTACTATGTAAAAATTATTATTTTTCACAATTTACAGTATTTCATTTGAAATTTCGGTAAATGTGTTAAATTTGAAGAAATAATAATGGGCATGAATTAAGTTAAAAATCACGATGGTTAAGCACAAATGTCACTTAAGGGAAACCGTTTTGTAAATATTAATAAATTAATAAAAATCCTATGAGAAAGTATGTAATAACTAAATAAATTCAGTTATAAATAGTTTTTATAAATTACTATCACTTAAACATAACTTAAAAAGCGGTATTGTTATTATTTAAGTTACATTAACTAAATGTCAATTATTAATTAACAGGTTAACACTATATTTTCAAATATTAAATAAAATATAAAAACTGCCTAATCGTTAACATTTGGTTTTCCAGAAAGATCACTAAACACAGTATTAAACGTTACGTAGAATTTTCCCGAACCTCACGTTACCGGCCGAATGCCAGGACACGTGATCCTTTGCCAGAATTTTCTGATTTAACATTTCTTATAAGATTCTAGTACATTTTGCTAAATCTTAATTTATTTATTTGTTCATTTTTGTAACAGAAAACAAAAATGTTAGTTATCCTAAGATATTTTTTTACTAATAAAATATACCTTATGAAAATGTTTAATTAGGTAACAGATAAGTTAAATTAAGTCGTATTTTATTCATAATAAATTGATGTTGTAAGTATAAAGATACAACAAAATAAGTAAACTGTCACAACAAAAACACATCACGATTAAGAATAGCAATCTTTTGTTATCAATGAAAATAGCAATGTAAGAACAAATGAAGTATAAATATTTACCTGGCCTTTCTCTCCAATTCACCGGTTTTCTCATTTCTCTTTAACACAAAGGGAAGACGATTCGATACAACAATCATGCTACCTTTGCTGTTGCACGTCGAACGACTGACACAATTACTGGTTACACTCATGTTGTTTTTTTTTGGTACGTTCCTCTACACGTCCAATCACAGCGCAGTCGAAACGCATGCGCATACAAAGTGGTGGGATTTTTAAATTATTCGGACTGAATTCACTGTCTTTGCGTCTTACGGTGTGACATTGCAAGTGATTAGAATTTATTAAAAAAAAATCTCGTAAATTAACAAAGCATCATCGGCGGAGACCGAATGCGGACTGTTTCTTTTGTGTGCGCCCGTCGGCTTTATAGATTATGCGAGACGTCGCAAAAGGGTGAAGTTCTCAGTTGCGGCTGCCGATGTCGGAGGTCTCAGCCGATGTGCAGGGGTTATCACTGCTGCCTTGTGCCCGCTCGAGGCTCGTCTCGCATCTTATCCGAATGGACTCGCAATTTTTTAAAGTGCCCGATCTTTGAGCACGTCGACGTTCACAGACTAGCACATTTATTGCAATACTAGCGTATTGTTTACCTTCATAGGTACATTTATGCTAATTTTAGTTGTTTGCAATACTTATCTACGTCAGGATGCACATAAAAGCAAAGTTAAGATAAATCTTTCTTCATCCAGTTTTCATTTGCGTTGTTTATAAAAATATTTTTTGGTTATTGCAACACTTGGCACTTTGCATTTGTTATCTGTGTCGTCGATTTCTCTTTCTTATATTTTCTACAAGATAAAAATTGTTAGTGCTTTATGGTTGTTTACTTCTACATAATTTGGTAAACTTACACTTAGTTTAGCGAAGTTAATGTAAAAAGTTATAAGACGATAATTGTTACTATCTTATAGTTGTGTTAAGTATCTAGAATCCCTTCGTATCGTTGTGAGAAAATTACCTTTGACTGTTTCGTGAACTAAATCTTTTATTGATCACTGTCTTTTCGTCGTTTTAAAAGTTTCATAAACTGGTTTATTGTACAATTTGTTTACAGCTTTTTCTCTTACTCACTGTTACTCATCACTTCACTCATAGAAAGGTTGCTTAAGTATTTACTTTGTCCATTTCTTGTTTATGTTTTCACAAAAAAAAATAACCCGTCCGTTTTATGGCCATAACATTTTTGGGTAATTTGAATTGAAACTGGTGTTAATAAATTGGTAACAATTAATCTCTAATAATTGTAAGCAATTAATGTATCAATGGGTATTTTTATATTTAATATTTTAATTAGGTTATGTTATTATACACTTGAATGATTTGATCTATTATGAAAGATATCTGTCAAAATTTAAAATAAAAAAATGCAAAGAAGTTTGAGTTTACATTCCATGTTACGGGTGATTATTAAAATCCGTTGAAAACTGAATTACCCAGACAGTCAACCTTGACATTGGGCCGAATAAGCATTGTTAGTATTGTGATACATATTTTAGTGTAGGTATAGTATTTCCGCGATGCTAGTTGAACGGTGCTGGTCAGACGCGGCTATGCCATGCGCGTACGGCGTGCGCGTTACATGACGTACACGCATGACTCTCATGACTACCTCCCAACTGAATGGGAACTACTATCGGATACAAACAAGCTACGTAATGTAAACAATCTATGTGATTTTGTAACTCATCCCAATGTACGCTTGAACTTGACCTAAATTTTGACTTGACGTTGATTTTGTCACCGATTTGAAGTTATTGAAGCTTAAGCCTAGTTCGCACCAGGATAGTATTTTAGTCGAGTAGCAAGTAGCATTTATCCGAACAAAGGATTTACTACTGTTCGGACTAAACCTAAACCTACGCATTAGGGTAGTAATTTAGTAACTAAATGTGTCCGAACGGCAAAATTTTAGTAGAATAGATTAGTAAATCCTTTGTTCGGATACTTGCTACTTCCTACTCTACTAAAATACTATCCTAGTGTGTACAAGGCTTTAGAGATAAGTACCTTTCAGATATAACATACGTAACTAGGTATATTTTGATCGGTTCTCAGTACTTTTGGTTAAACATTTTCGGAGCTTCTGTCAGTTTTCACTGACGAGATATCTGTATAAAAACATATTGTTATCTCTGTTATTATCAAAGAGTTTGTAAGGGACGACAGTATATTTTTGTACAGCTTTTTCTGCAATGGAAATTCACTTCTATGTTAATATAGTTCCAAGGTTAGGTAAAATCTCCGAGAAAACGGTTTTATCACAAACAAAATCGGTAACTACTGCCTATAATTGATATTTTTGCTACATTTTGGGTGTCATGTTCGTTTGACCCAATAATTATATGACCTATACCTAATTATTAATTTTATCTTAATCGACCAACTTATTAGGTTATCCTTTGCTTCAACACAGATGTTATTTACCTATTTTTGTATAATAACATCGTGTACGCGACTGGGCGTTCCACGTGCCATTGTTTGTGTTATTGGTTTGTTTATTCCAGTTGTTTGTGAAGCTTGCATTATAAATACAGCCTTGAAATTACTTTATAACAGTATCTACTTTTACCCTAAGGCTTACCGATGTCACGCAAAAATCTGCCTTACGCCGAAGAAAAATCTCAGTTTTTTGCGCTAACTCGGTCTAAAGAAGCAGTATGGTTAACGATAATTATATTGGTCATGAGGATTGCCAATTTGTATCTAATGTTATTTATTTGTAAGCCCCAATTAGGGTAAGACTATCGGTCAAACGGTTTCGTTACCGTGTACATAGAATAGACATACGAAAAAACACTGTTCTCGGCAGTAAATGAATCGATTTAAGTATTTTCTCTCCGTTGTGTCGAAATAAGTCGCCGACCGGTTGGCTGCCGTCAGGTTTTAATTTATCTAAGCAAATTGTAATTAGTCTAAATTCACGATCGATCGATGGCATAGGGAAGAAGGTGATATCAGAAATCTTTCGTTACTCACATCACAAGTTCAACGGTTTATTAACGATTATTTTCTTTAACTAAAATTCTCAGTGCTAAAATAATATCAAGTTATACATGACAACTCGATTATTAGAGTATACGGTTATGGCACAAATATCTTGGAAAAGCAGATCTAAATATTTCTACGTTTACCTTGTTGGGGACGGTTTTCCTGCACTCAAATTGAATGAGTTCAAGAAATGTCGTCACAGATACGCTTGACGTCTCGCAATCATGGAAATGGAACAGTGATAGAAACATCTAGAAGCGATTTAGATCTAAAAACTTATTTGTAACATTTTACGAAGAACTTAATTATATAAAACGCGTTTTTTCTTTAAGTAAAATGGTGAAAAAAACAGTCGATTGCATAAAACATGATATTCAGAAACGTAAGTGGTAGTTTTTGTGCGCGGGGAAAAAAATGGTACCCGATACATGGTCAAGAACTCTAAAGCGTAGAACAATTATTCAGTTAAAATAGAAATATATCACTTTATTAGAAAACATTCCATATTAAAATAGCATTATTTACTCAGAGATAGCATTGCATTTTCCACTGTCTTTGTTAATGAGAAAACTTTCCGAGTTCTATATGCTAATTAGATTAGCGATGAACATCTATTCGAATACGCTTCATAAATGTAGTAATTAAGTTGTTATAAACATATTTAAAAGATGATTCACGCTATACCGTGTCCTGGTCGGGAAGTGCTACGTCCGAGCTCGGACGGGCCGGGACAGTAGTCTGTGACATCGTCCAGACATGAGAGATATTCCTATCTGATGTTAGATCTAGTATTTATACATCTATTTATTAAAAAAAAAACACTTTTTCTAATTTTTAAATATTGTAATTCTTAAAAATATTCATGAAAACTTTAACTGCACAATTTTAATTTAAATAAAAACTAATAAATTACTTTAATTTTATAAAAATCGTTATGAATTTTAATAATAAAAGATTTAAATTAAAAAAATAGTGTAGTTTATTATTCAATAATATTATTATTTTTAAGATTTAAAATGGAACACGTACGCCCGAATTTACAAACTTCACTTAAATATTGAAGACCATCATACATGTTAAGTCTCCAAAACTCCAAATCTAAGGCGATGTCGTTTAATTTTGACGCCAATTATATTTGAAGCGACGCTTAAAGAGTGGCTTTTGAACATTCGGCCGATAGTTGCCTATATCAGTATGCAGGTTCTGTAAATAACGTCTGTTTCTAGACCAGTATGTTTGTGTATAATATTTAATTGGCCAATGTGAATCGTTGTCGGGCACGTGACCGCGATAAGTGTATCACTGGCCCATCGCCGCGACAACGACGCGTCGCTGCTTGTGTTACATAGATTAAAAGACCCAGACGAGACATGACATATGTCATACTGACAGCGACTGAGACACATTTATACGAAATATACGTAACGTGACAAAAACAGTGACATAGATCTTTGGTCTCTTTCTCCGTATGCCATTTTGTTTCTTTGGTTCCGTGTATCGTGAAGTATTGTGGCGCTCCAAGCGTATTTTCGGTGAACTAATTTTTCTTACGTCCCAGGCAAAGGCTTGAGACATGATGTTATTGGCTTAAAACCGTAAAGTGATGCACATGCAACATTCTTAGGACGCAGTCTAAGGCATTTTTTATCCCTCAACCGTATACGCTATAGTCATTTCTATTTCTTTCTCTTTCTACGTTGTTCTACCAACTTATCATCTATATGTTTTTTTACTTTCATATTGTGGTCACTTTTGAAAACATTTTTTTTGATTGACTAGCTGTCGACTGCTACTCCGTCCGTGTTGAAAAATATTAATTCTGATTCTGATCTCATTGCGATCCGTGCAGCCGTTCTAGAGATAGCTCCAATATATCCATCCAAACTTCATTGGTGTAGCATTTATAATATTAGTTACGTCTGAGGCATAAACATGTCCATTTCCCTTATAACATCTTATATAATAACTGAGTTTATTTTCCCTTTGTTATTTTATAATCATGTATGGTGGTAATTCTCATCCTAATTATTTGAGGACGATCAATTAGTAGTTACCTCACAGCAAGTCTCCAACGTCATCAGAATAATTATCTAATTGCTTGATTATACGATAGTCCACTGATGGATGTATTTGAAGTCTGATTGTATCATTTCTACCACTAGGTATGGAGACTATATTGCAAGAATATTAACATATTTTTGCATCTATTTCGGGAAAAAAACAAAGCGATCACTGCCCATAGATATGTGCAATAGGTTAAAAGGTTGTCCTTAGCTTGCACAGAAAAAAGATCCCTTTCTCATGCATTCCCTTTCCCGCCTAAATCTTAACTCCAAACACATTTATGTTTGAATTGTGTCTTTTAATACTTAGCGTTAGTAACGACCTTACTAGTGTTTACTGTTGGTATTTGTTAAGTCTATTTTGTTGGCAGTCATTAGCGCTGTAAAGGTGAGCGCACTCCGCAAAAGAGTAAAGAGCTGAGCGGGGGATGGGCAGCGCCATTTTCTATTTTCATACGAAACTGCATATTGTGTCCTCACTGACAAAGAGAAATGAGATACGACAAAAAGAGCTGAGCTATGTCCGAGCTGTGTCAAATGAGACAGCTGCGCCGCGGGAACTCATTTCTCGCTCGCTCAGCTCAGCTCTTTGTTGGTGGGGACGCAAGCTCAGTTCACCATTTGTCGCTCATTACTCATTTGTTAGTATCGCTCGGCATTAGAGTGTATCTTCAGTAGGCGCGTTTATCTTACGGTTTATCATTAGAGGCGTGGCCATTGCGTCGATGTCCTACTTGTACACAACGAGAAAACTTTAACTTAAATACATCTATAGATGAACATTCCAGTTAAGACTGGGATGTTTAAGGAAACTGGTCAAAATTGTGGATTTCAAGACAAAATTGATGAAGTATTTTGACAGTCTTACGGCCGTACGTTCAAACGCCGGTCAAATACATCGTTGCGTAAGCGTCGCTTAAAATCTTATTGAGTTAAAATTAAACGAGATCGCCATTAGGAGTTTTTTTTTATATGAGAATGGGGCAAACGAGCAGCGGATCGCCCAAGTTAGTTGATTCGACGCCCACGGACACCTGCAACGCCAGAGGAACCGCAGATGTGTTGCCGGCCTTTAAGGAAGGAGTGTTTAAGCGTGAACTTAACATGTAAGACGCTCTTACATATTGAGTAGCGTTTGAACATTCGCCGTTAATTTTTGCGACGTGAGATTTTGACACATAGGTGTCGCTATAGTCCATTTTCCTTTTGAAATACTGCCTCTGATATTTAAGTAGATGTACCGAGTAGTAGTACTTTTTAATTTTAATATACTTAGCAATGTTTTTGTCTCTTCATAGTTCATATTTAGTAGAAGTGTCCATGCTATCGCCGGTATAAGAATACCTCGTAGCGTGACCCGCGCGGCCGGGGCACACAATCGCTGACGTAAACAATATGTATTATCAATTGTTACAACTTTAATAACTAATTTATAGAACTGTTTACTTATTTTAACTACTATTGCGAGACCTTGAATACTTTCTTTTTATTATAAAACAATGATATCAATTTTAATGAACGTTTGTCACGTTGGTACCAGGATTTTATGTAGTTTTATTAACCGACTTCCAACAGAAGGAGGTTATCAAGTCAATGAGTTTTTTTTGTATGTATGTTCGGAAATTGAGCAGCGAGTTCTGAACCGATTTACGTGATTCTTTTATTGTTCGATGCAAAATAGCTGCCATTTGTTTGCATAGAGTCGATAGATTATTATATAAGATCAGCCAAACTAACACAAATAACGAACTACATTAGCAGAAGCTGTTACACGATTAGACATTGGTCTATTCTGATATACGTAGAGATACATGTGTTACTTTTAGTCCTCTTTCCCTTCCTATTCTTTTCTTCTAAGGAAATGATGGGAAGGGGAAGTGGATATGACAGGGGAGGGGACATATAGGAAGAGGAATTATCCTCTTGCTCTGCGTCTCTTCCTTACGGGTAGGCAACGCATCTGTAATTGCAGATGTCTATGGGCAGCGGACGCTTCGCTGTTTCAGTGAATCCAGGTGGCCGCTTGCTCGTTTACTTTATAAAAGAAATATGTCAAATACAAATACATTATCTTTATAATTGATCTTAAAGAATCTGTCTTTGTCAATAAGGAAATAATTATATAAACTACTTGAAGTTGATGTTTCAGTCATAGCATGCGTTGTGCGCATACTATTGCAGCCATGTTAACACCGTGATTGATGCGTGCTCACTTGCATCAATTACGTTTCCCCCACCTTACTCACATCACCCACTTAGGGTAGGCTCCAAGCCCTTTAGTGGGGACTTATAGTGAGCTGGTGATGATGATGGTGATGATTTTAATTACCAATATATGTGGTATCCTCCATTTTCATTCCTCACAGTTTTTAAAACGTAGATAATAATATAGCTTCTTATTATAAGCATGTTTTTAGTTGAAATAAATAATTGTATTGTGTCCCTAGTAAATGCCAATGGAAATAACTTTATAAATTACATAATCAAATACGTTTTTAAAATTAGATTTTTATTATCTAACGTTTATGTTTTGTCTTAAAATAAATTAAATACTTCGTTGTGTTCCTATCGCCGAAACTACAAAACATATAGTCATCTCAATTCTTCCAAGGTGAATGATAGAGATGACAGTATTTTGTACGAATGTGTAGGTAGTATATAATCATACTCGTGTATACTAATGGACATTGTTATTCTTTAACAATTAAACAAATTGAAGATATCGCCCAAACTGTCATTAGCAAGTTCATTGACCTTTTCTTGACAAACACGCGAATGTTGTTACATATTTCAATCTGAAATCTTTTTTAAAATTATTTGTGATAATTTGCACTAAGTGTATTAAAAAATAAACATGGGTGATTTTATCAACGAATTATAACCAGTCTATTTTAGGCTTCGGCCTAGCTTTTAGCTAGCATGAAAAACTGCAGATATAGGACAAAACCTTCCCGTCTCGATTATTGAAGTTGTTAAAATTCTTAGCAAACATAGGCTCGTCTAGGCTTGGGAATAAAACGGTTCCCGCCTTGTCGTGGCGGTGGGGCTCTAGTAACCGTGAGGGGCACACGGTGAAGCTAAGAGGAACCAGGGAGGGAGGGCCGGTTGGCCGGGTGGCGGCCGGCTCTCGCGGGCAGGCCTTCACCCTGTGGAGGCCTGGTAGAGGAGGGGACACACACCCGGTGTGTGGACCCTGGTCGGTGGTGGTTTCGTGCCCGCCGACGGAGAGGGAGAGCCGCGGAGGAAGAGGGGTGTTGGTATTACGGTGCGCCACTCTCCCTGTCCTCCGCGGCTCTGCGGGGTCGCACCGTCGTTGCGATGAGGTGGGCTGTCTGTGTGCCAATGGGTGGGGTTTTGCCCCACCCACCTGCACTCCCAGACGGCCGAGGGTTGGACGCTCAGGGAGCACGCATCAGTTACACTCTGTTTTCAGAGTGTACATGATGCGTGTGATCCTACGTCCCTCGCGTAATCCCGGGATAAATCCCGGGACCGCGGGCCCTCGTCTTGATTAAGACGGGGTCACGAGGTGTGGTCTCTATAAACCACGGCGGCACCAGCGGGTGAGGGCGGGGGACCGAACCTGCATTGCACGGTGCCGTCTTCCGAGGAGCGCCTTTAGGCGCAGCGCCCTTATTTAAGGGCGTTCGAGGGCCTCTTCCTGAGGCGGCCGGTGGGCGTCGCGGAAGTTACCTGGTGCCCGCTTCGCCCACGATAATGGCCAAGAGGGAACAAGGTGGTTTAGTGCGGTATGCCCTCACTAGGAGGGTGAGTCCCACATACCGATATGTGCTCCCCCCGTGGGCACTAGGATCTAAAATAGATTCCACCTTGCAAAAAAAAAAAAGGCTTGGGAATAAAAGCAATTAGCTATTAAAATAGTCTTTCCAATTAAGCATAGAATTTCAGGACAATTTTGACGAAATTATTGTGTTATTAATAATTTATTATTAAATGTTATTATTTACTTAAGTTTATTTAAATAATGCTTAGGTTATTGCCCAACTGACAGTAATCTTTTTAAACGTATTAAAAATACATAATTATAAGGTAAGGTAAGGTTCGACCCATGACGGGCTCCATTTTCCGCAACTCCACGACTAACGCGTATTTTGCGTGAATACACATAACATATACACCTATCTACAATCTATACTAATATTATAAAGAGAGAAACTTTGTATTTTTGTTTGTATTGAAATAACTCAAGAACTACTGGACCGATTTCAAAAATTCTTTCACCATTAAAAAGCTATGTTATTCCCTAGTAACTTATTTTATTCCACGCGAACGAAGTCGCGCACAACAGTTAGTATTTTATAAAGTTATAAGTCCTTTTTTTGTGTCCTCGGGACCTACAGCTTCCCGCTTTCTTTAGAAGCAGCAATGCCTATGCAATAGTGCGTCTCACACTCTTCCATTCATGTTACATTTTTCCTTGCGTGTCCTATTTACCTAGTTGCTTTATGGTGACCCTACTTGCAATACAATCTGTGCCGGTAGGTATGTCTTGTTATCGCATTGTTTTTCGCCGAGTTGAGGTCAATTTGTCAATGTTGTTCGAGCCCTCAATTGATGACCAGGATTTGAGCAAACAAATACTGTACCAAACATACCTACGTTTAATTGATATTAACAAGGTATGTACGATATAAATAAAATAAAATATCTGAATATATTACATTATATTTAATACTAGTTGTTGTTCATGACTTCGTCTGCGCGGAACTAAAGCCATAGCATAACATAGCCTATGTTACTCGGGGATAGTGTAGCTTCCTAAAGCCTTGTTCGCATTGGGATAGTATTTTAGTCGAGTACCAAGTATCCGAACAAAGGATTTATTAATCTACTCGCACACGTTTAGCTACTAAGTGACTTGCAACTTGACTAAAATACAATCCTAGTGCATACAATGCTAAACGGTGAAAGAATTTGTGAAATCGGCGCAGTAGTTTTTAAGTTATTATAATACATACAAAAATACAAATCTTTCCGCTTTATAATATTAGTATAGATTATATTATTCTTGTCGACTTCTTGTAACCTAATTGTATTAGGATATTATTCGTACATTTAACAGTTTTTTTTAATTAGAGCATAAACGACATAGCGGGGACACAAAGAAATTTGCGTGCATTTTGAGATATCGAATATTAGAATATTGTTTATAAGTTTTTCCTAAAACTCATCTCATCTTAATAATTATTATATTATGATTATTTCAAATTAACAGATATCTCTTTGCAATGTGTTCTGAACCGTTACTAATTAAGATCAATAGATTGACGTAAGCGTATCACGATACCAACTGACCGAATGTGCATGATCGATTATATTTAATTAATATGACACATGTTTAAAGCACTTCCTCGATGGATAACTTCACCCTTTTATTTGATAACGTGAACTTTGAAAGCATTAAGGATAGGCAACGCATCTGCAATTGCAGATGTCTATGGGCAACGGTCGCTTCGCTATTTCAGCGAATCCAGGTGGCCGCTTGCTCGTTTGCTAATTTATAATAAGTATAAAAAATGTATTTTAGGATATTATGGTTGACTTGCACATTCACATTGTTATAGAGAGTTATTATATATCTGTTGACTATAATTTTCTGTTATTTTCTAGTCTAATTTCCAAGCTTTCTTTCATCTACAAAATAGCTAGGATTTTTTACAAACATAATGAACGATGACTTGTAACGATCACCATTTACAATAATCTTACGATAAAAAAAGTTGAATTCTGATTTCATAGTCGATATAAACTACAAACATATTGTTTATACAACACTACTTTGTTAGGTTAAAACTGGTTGGAATAAGTCTGAACCAGAATAAAGTTGTTATAAAACGTTAGTACAATAAACAACTGCTTGATAAAGATTCTCTGATCAGCTGTATCAAATGGAACATTGATTATGTACGCATTTGGTATTATATAAATTTAATTGAAGAACCTGTGACCTCAAGGGAAAGACGTCACTGCTGGACATTTTTTGCAATTCATCAAAATAAAGAATAAGAAGTGAACGATTTTTCGTGAGTTTTCACTGTATAAACACTTACAGAAATAATATATTATTAGTACGTCGATAATAGAAACCCACGCTGTTCTGCAACAGATGTGAAATAACTGTGTTTAAATTTAAGCGCCTGTTTAAATCATTAGAGCAATTTTACCTCGTTAATTAGTTGCTTATAATGTACTCAAGGATGTGTGTAGAACTAGGGCGTAAATCTGCATAATTATGCGTTTAATTGTAAAATCTAAATAACAGACATAACTCAGACGTCCTCCAGCCTACTATCTATTATATTATTCAAATAATACACATTAAAAATCTATACGCGTAATTGTATTGTTGAATGATACCATTTGATTTACGAAAAGCATAGTGTTCGGATTGAATCCTAGAAAGAGAAAGATATAGAACTGGCAATAGCGTATAAGGTTGAGAAACAAAAAATGCCTTAGACTACGTCATACGTGTGTTGTGTGTACATCACTTTATGGTTTTAAAGCTTTATAACATGTCTTAAGCCTTTGCTTGGAAAATTTGTTCACCGAAAATATACGACGTATCATATAGTATTATACATCACATTAGTTTGGGTGTTATTTCTGGACCCAAACAAACGAAATCCTACAAGGAGAAAGAGACTAAAGATCTATCTCACTGTCTTTGTCACGTTACGCATATTATATATACTAATATTATAAAGAGAGAAACTTTGTATTTTTGTTTGTATTGAAATAACTCAAGAACTACTGGGCCGATTTTAAAAATTCTTTCACCATTAGAAAGCTACATAATCCCCGAGTAACATACGCTATATTATTACGCTAATTCCACGCAGACGAAGTCGCGCGCAACAGCGAGTATCGTATACATATGTCTCACTCACTCTCGCTGTCAGTATAAGTTATGTCTCGTCTGCCTTTTTTAATCAATGGATTGAATGCATTAGACGTAGTTGATGTTGAACCTTGTACATCCATAGCGGGTTCTAGTGCTAAACACTCGCGTTCATGGTTTAGTAGCTGCAAAGCTGAGCTGACTGTTAAATCGATACGATTTGTGACGTCACTCTTATGACAATTTTCGAATAGAATATGAGGTGGTGATTACTTTCAATTAATATTAAAAATAACACTTATTCACTTATTTCAGAATAACGGAACTGTTTTAAAATTTAATATAATGTTTAGTTTTATTTCAATATAATTTATTAAACACTATTTGTTATTCTTTTTTTTATTTTGTAAATGATATGGTCTAATTGTTTTGTCAATGGCTTACTTACAATTCACAATCTATTCAAATAATAACTTCGATCAAGGATTTAAAATATTATCTGTTTTTCAGAATCTCGGAATCATATTATTAGTTTTTTAGTTCAATGACAGTGGAGGGCGGCCATCTGCCCGTCGAAGACCTACGAGTCACAGGTCCTACGGTCCCTAGGATTCCCTAATCTCTCGCACCAGGACGCCCAATATTGTTTAGACGGGCCGAATTAGTATTAAAAATACATTACAAAATACGATGACCTGATAAATGTCGAGTTATCGCTGACGCCAGACATTTAATTGCTAAATATTATAATGCCGTGTTGCAATATTAAAATTAAAACTATAATTACATTTAATATAATGTCGAGTAATCAAATAATCATGATATGTCTAGCATAATCGATTCTTGAAGAAATAAAGTATCTTTAACAATACAATAAAATAAATTAACAAGGTTTATACTTCTTAAGTATAATATTTACATAAAACTTATATTATATTATATTTTATTACTATGCGTAACTCAACAAAGTTAGTCATAACATTCTATTCTAAGGTAAAACTTTTCTTTCGTCCCTTAATAAATTTGTCTTTAAAACGCCTGCATCTATTTTTCTCTTGGATTTATATTTAAATCAAACTCTACGATATTATCATCGACCGATATACAGCCGCACCTGGATAAGCAAGAATTAGATTAGTGAGAAACCTCTATAAGTGAGAGTCACTGTACGGTCTCAAGGGACGATTTCCATAAGTAAGAAACTCGGATTAGAGAGAAACCTCTATTCAAATATTGCGGTCCCTTGGACTCTCGTTTATCGAGATACGACTGTTTCGTCAGATTATAAACTCACTAGGCATACGAGCAAGATCCCGGAGGCTTGATTACAAATACAGACCTCTAAATAACCCTATTACGTTCAAGACCCATCATCTAAAGATAAGGGATTACAAAAATATTATCACATTATTAAACTAGTTCTTAGTGTCCTTAATGCAAACATTGCATTCGTTTTGACAATAAAGATTATGTAGCATTATCGTTCGGCGGTTAGTTTGCGTACAGGCTCGCGCGAGTGCAATCGTCAATGCTGTTTTAGTGAATTTCGTACAATGGATACGAAGCCGATAGCATTGCCTAGTAGCAGTCTACTGGTGAAGATTAGACTCTGGTTCTATGCATTGGCTTGGCTGCATCTAATGCTGGCAGCTATCGTGTCACTTTCAGTTGATATGTCAGAAGATCAGGACCCAGAAGTCAGCGCGTATATAAATATAAGATGGAAGTTAATAACATGCTGGTTCAATGTAAATATATTTTTTGGTTATTTTTTAATGCATTCTGTTATTTAAAATTATGAATTAGCTAATCAATTTATAGAATACTAGGTGTTGTTTCGCGACTTCGTCCGCGCGGAATTAAAAAACATAGCCTATGTTACTCGGGGATAATGTAGTTTTCTAAAGGTGAAAGAATTTTTGAAATCTGCCCAGTAGTTTTTGAGCTATTTTAAAACACACGAAAATTTAAAAATACAAAGTTACTCTCTTTATAATATTAGTATAGATAATTCACAGGTGCAAGATTTTTTCATCAACATGCACGAAGTCGCGGGCAACACCTAGTAAATAGACTATATAACTATATTATTTTTGTTTGCGCAACGCTACTACGCACTTTGATTGTTGTTCGTGACCCTTGCGGCCTGTAAATTGTAGTTTATGATGCCGAGTTAATCCTTACATAGTATAATAAAATAACTCTTTTTTATGTTTGTCCCTATATATGCTTGAATCTTTAAAACTACGCAACGGATTTTGATGCGTTTTTTAATAGATAGAGTGATTCATAAGGAAGGTTTTTATGTATAATACATTCTCAATATAGTAGAGTAACACTGATAATTAAGACGTTTTTAATATGATGTCGTAAATTAACACATTTTTAGCACTTACATTGCAAACGCTGCAGTATTTAGTATCAGCATTATATACCGATTTGCACCCGTGCGAAGCCGGAACGGGTCGCTAGTTTTATTATATTACAAAGTTATTAATTTTATTTTTCCTTCTTTACAATAAAGGACAACGGCTAAGTTAAATCTCAGCTGAAATTGTGGTTAAAGAAAATTTGTCAGTTCGTCAACTTTCGACTTCATCGGGTTACAAGAATGCTCTAATTTTTTATCAAACTAGCGATCCGCCCCGGCTACGCACGGGTACAATGCCGATACTAAATAAACTACAAAAAAAACTGCGAACGTTGTATATAACATAATAATAATTGCACCCGTGCGAAGCCGGGGCGGGTCGCTAGTTAATCAATAAAATTAATAAGAAATAAATATTACGAACTGACAACAATAGAGATTTTTTTATATCTTTTCAGTTAAACAACGTCGTATCCTTGTCTGGGATAATTTTTTCCATTCAATTGTTTCTAAATTCAATACTACCGGAGTTTAATGGCCGATTTCACCAACAATCCCTAAATTTTAGGTAACCCTTGTTGACGCATTTTAAATGTCACCTAACACTACTTTCGTTTTCACCAACAGTTAAGTGTCACTTGAGACCGCAAGGGATCCGTTAGATTTAGGGAGAAACCTAAAGCAAAAAGTCACCTATCTAAATCTACTTTAGGGTTTGGTTGGTGAAAACGGGCATTAGTGCTATAAGACTCGAGGTGTGCTTTTATAATATTCTGAAGTATTTTTCGATACCCAAATTAAAAAAAAAATATTACAAAAAATAGTAGAAGAGCTGTAAAGGATAGAAAAGTGAAGTGCCAATGTCTAACGACAGCTTAAAATTTTAAAGTTAACGCATTTCTTTATAGTTACGAGTTAACGAATATGTTTATAGCTCAAGACACGGTGGCTAATCGAATGGGGTAGGATATCAAAGTACAATTAAATTCAAAAAAGTTAACATAACTTTGACACTAAAAGAATGAGATCTTTTTTATTAATTTTGCCTATGTAGTTACCGATCTGATGATGCACTGGCATTGTCTTATCGTTGAATTTTGGGACACGTTGTATAATACAACATGTCCTTTATTAATATTACATAAAGCAGGAGAGTTTTTTCAATCAACGATTTACATTGAAATAATTGGTATTATAAATAGGGGAAATATGGGGACCTTTCGAATTGTATGTATAACTAGCTGTTGTTCGCGACTTCGTCCGCGCGGAAGTAATAAACTTTAGCTTTCTATTGGTAAAAGAATTTTTGAAATCGGCCCAGTAGTTGTTGAGTTATTTCAAGACATAGAGAATAAACAGTTTCTGTCTTTGTAATATTAGCATACATTAATTGTATTTTGAAAGATTTCACCAACTTTCAGCATGTTGGGAATTAATGTTACTTTACTATCAATTATCTTTACTTATAAATACAACATATCTTTGCACAGACTAGGTTTTTATCTAATCTTTTATAATATTTTATTAATTAATATTTAGGTTATCAATAGAGAATAGCAATGTAAACTAGATACAGTGCACCACAGGCGCATAAAGAAGGTACAATTTAACAGTAGCAAAATCAAGTTACCTTTTCGCGCTCGAGGTGCTGGCAAACCTGCAGCGCCGCCGAGCGGCGTACAGGGGCACCACACTTCACAACGTACCAAGCGCTGCCCGATGTGTTCGCACGTTTAATTTTACCCCTGTAATCTCATAATAAACCAAATCGTGTTTGTCCTTCACAATGGTCCTTCGAGGCGGATTTATGAATACTACGAGTATGTTATTTTCCAGATGATAACACTGGCGTACTTTCCCATCTGCCTATACTGTGATTGGAAGGAACGGCGTGGTATGTGGCACGTGGAACACGTGGCCACACTACGCCAGCTCAAAGACTACGTCATGACCAGCATACTCTTCCCCACCACGTTGGTATGCTTTATATACTCAACCATCTTTTTATACGATTCCGATGAATTAAAAAATATAAACTATGTTATTCAGTGATCATGTACCTTTATAATAGTGAAAGAATTTTTGAAAACGGCCAAGTAGTTTTTGAGTTATTTCAATACGTACGAGTATGCATGTGTAAATGTAGAAGAAGCGAGAGAGATGCGTCAGGATCGTGCCAAATGGTGGTTGTCTCTGCCTACCCCTCTGGGTTATGTGCGTGAGTTATGTTGTTGTAAAAAACGTAAAAAAAATCAAAACTTTCTTATGCATTTGATATTACGTGTTAAATGTTACGATAACATTAGATTATTTGGGTTAAGCGTCTTATAATTCTGATAAGGATTTTCTTTTGCCCTAAAGTTGGTCTTGTAACCTTGAGTTTCGTCATTCATTTAATACAATTAGTACTTTTAAATTTCAGTTCGCTGACTTCATGTTCTGGCGCATCTGGCACAAGGATCTAAGCCTGATAGCTCCGCCGAGGATATTCACATACCTACCGTACTGGGCACAGCACTCCTTGCATACCGTCTCTATGCTGATCATGCTATTGGATCTGCTCCTCGTCCCGCGACGTAGACCGAATAATCTCAAGCCTGGGATCTGTATCATGATGGGGTTTATGCTGACGTATATGGCGATGTAAGTATAAAATATTTACAAACATAATATTCGGAAAACAGTCAACGGAAAACTTGGATAAGCGAGAAACCTCCATAAGCGAGAAAGTCGGATTAGAGAGAAACCACTAGAAGCGAGATAAATATACTCCTATCCAGGTTCGACGTCTACATCTACATGTAGAGTCTGGATGAAAAACTCCCGTCAAATCTATGCTGTGGAGCCTCTAATAACATCGCAATAAAAAACTTTGTATCTTCATTGTTTAAATTTAATCATGGCCAGATGCAACCTTTATTTTATGAATAAAAATTACGAAATCACAGAACCAATTTTCTTCTTTTCAGGTGCGGTATCAGTTTTCTCAATGGCGTAGTCGTTTACTCTGTATTCCAAATATTTGACACGTTCAAACTATTATTATTAGCGATAATGGTTTTATTGGAATGCTTATTCTTCTATCTTGTGCAATGGTGTATCGTCGACCTAGTATGGAGTCCACAAAGTAATAAGAAAATGGAATATAACGGAAGGAAACTAAAAGCTTAGAATTTTGATCAAGACGTCTAGAAGAATCGTAGATGGAATCGTTCGATACTTTATCGCAGTGTACAGAAATAAGTAATTGATAATTATTAACACTCGTATCTTGAAACTCGTGCAAATTTGTGACGTTTCTTAATTTAATAGAGAATTTAATATTGATTTTGAGTATTTATTTTTATAATATTATTGTGTTATAAGTTTATGTTAGAGAAAACAGATTATCTTGTAAGATTATATTTTTGTAGATTGATATAATATTGTTAATAATACGCAATATAATTACACCTGTAACCAAGAGGGGTAAGCAATATGGAATTTCATATTTGAGTAAGTAAAAAAGTAATCTAAAACATCGGGTAAAATAGTGCCTAACTGCTACTACACTAGTAATATTTCTAACTAAGATATCAGAATAATTATTTATTAATAAGTACTGGTATTATGCACTGGTACTAATGTATAAGAGATTTTTATTTAATCGAATGCTTGCAATGACTTTCTTGATTAAACTAATTTTAAGTCATTTAATCTTGTTTTTTTTGTGAAACACTGTTCACTCAGAGTCTAGAACTGCATAAGTAAACTGTCCATGAAGACCAAAAGCGCCTTTCATATATGATTAGCAATTAATTTTAAAGTATTTTTTGCTGCATGTAATAGGAAAGTCAAAGTCGAAGTATCTAAAAATAAAATTAAAAATATAACTGTTTTTAAATGCATATATTTCTCTTTATTCTATCACCATTACATTGTATATTCAATCTCATGGTGTCAACTAATTATATTTACTTACAAACTATTAGTATAAAAAACCTGTTATTAACCTTTAAAAAATATCAAATTTGAGCAAATAAATCATAAAATACACAAATATGTGCGTACAATTCCATCCACTAAGAATGGTTACTAAAATAAATGTCGGGAAATATAAAATTATTTAATAAAACATATATTATAAAAAAAATCAAATTGTAATTCGATAAAAATGTTCAAAATTAAATACTTAATATGAATAGTTTTTAATATAAAATAATATTTTTGAAATCAATTTCTTATTAGAGTATTTGTACTAAAATCCGATGAATTTATCTATTTTTATACTTTCTATTCGTCCCACAATTAACTTTACTATACTTATATGTAACAAATGTATAAGTCCTCTTTTAGGCAAGAATTTATCACTAATAGATAAAATACACACGCCTTTTCAACTATCACAGTATTTGGACCCATAAACGTACAAGTTTTGGTTGGAAACTTAACTAAACAAAACTTTTTTATTACGTATCTAAGTATTTTTGCCAAATATACTACGACATAAGTCTTGTACGCAAGTCGAGTAGCAAGTAGCATTTATCCGAACAAATGATTTACTACTCACTAGGATAGTAATTTAGTAGCTAAACGCGCCCGAACAGCAGCATTTTAGTAGAGTAGATTAGTAAATTCTTTGTTCGGATACTCGCTACTTGCTACTCGACTAAAATACTATCCCGGTGCGAACAAGGCTACAGAGCGAAATGTTACAGTCTTGTGACTTAAATACTAATTCACTGTATAAAACTACAACATTATAGATTAGACTGCATTTACACGGACGCTTTTTTTACGCCGACGTTGACGATTTTTTATCGCCCACGCACACACGATCGCTGTAAAATGACTCTTGTTTCGTTCGACCAGCGATCAAACTCCAAAACTGCGCGATAAAAACTCAAAAACGCCGTCGTGTGAGCAGATACATGGAAATGCATTTGATGCAAACGCATTTTTAGCGCGCGTTGAATAAGCGCCCGTTTAAATGCGGGCTTAGTTTTGTCAAAAATCAATCACTTGTAATTTGTCTTTTAATACAAATCTTTGGTATTGTATTTTTTACTAACTGTACAATACAACATGGAAACTGCCGTACAAAATCGCTAAATGGTAAATAAGACCATTTAATGACTCTAGGTACGGCGATTAAACTTTAGAATCACTTTATCTGACGGCATTGAGTTTCCATTTCAACAGCAAGAAGGCTGCAGTTCTCAACACGAAGACGAAGACTGTCAGAGCTAACACGTCCCACCAAAACATGTCGGGCGACATCGCTACTTCCTTCAAAAACGTTCTGGGATATCTGTAACATTAATACAATACTTTAATACCCATGAAGACGTATCACTTTTAGTTTAAACTTCTCCAGACATGTTCAAATTTTGCACTAAAAATCGTCTCGCCAGAAGTACGGCAAGGCAACAAAATGTTAATTTTGTCAAAGATAACCCTCATTGCCAAGAAAATATTGTTATAAGATCACTACTATCAAAGCAGTTGCTAGGTATAATGATTACTCACCTATAATGGCAGTATTTGGCTTGATTGCAATCGAGTGTCGGTCTCTCGAGGCCGTAGATGGCTCCAATCAGTCCTTCCAGACCGTACCGCAAGTAGGAGACGTAGGAACCCCAGTACAAGTAGGGCGGCAGGTCGCGCAGTGTCACGCCAAAGCCCGCAAACATCATCATTGGTACGGAGAGCGCGGGACCCAGGAATGTCCCGTTCTGAAACAAAACGCACGATTTGGATATAAGTCATAATTTACCCTAAGACCACATTCTCACCAAGTGGGAAATAACTGTTTTACGCTAATGGCCGTTTTCACCAACACTCCCTAAATTTTAGGTAACCCTTAACGCATTTGAAATGTCACTTAACACTACTTTTACACCAACAGTTAGGTGTCACTTTAGACCGTAAGGGATCCGTTCGATTTAGGGAGATCCTTAAACAAAATACACCTATCTAAAACTATTTTAGGGGTTGGTTGGTGAAAACGGCCATAAGAGTAAAGCATAATAGAGCATATTTTCATTTGTGAGCTATGACGTTAGAACATGGTATTCATACACGTTCTAATGTGAAACGTAATATATCGATAATGACTAGTTATAATAAACTTACAACAACATTGAAGACAGCGCCGATCATGAGCCCGAAGCTCTGCGCGACGAGCACGGTGTACAGCGAGATCGCGAAGAACATGAGGAAGCGCACCACGTCCAGCGGCTGCGATGACATCGTATACACTATGATGCTGAACAGCAGGCACGACACGATCTGTGAAAATAAATACGCATATGTTATTTAAACTGGCCAGCTACATTTTTGGACTAAGATTCAATTTCCACTATAGGGCTATCAATGCGAAGCTTCTAACTGCAAGGAGATAAACTGATCTAATTTTCCCATTGTTAAAGTTAGTATTAAATTATAAACTTACAGAGATCGGCAGATCCACCAGCGTTATTGATATGTAATAGGAGCCCAACGAGTACCATCGATTGAAGTGTTCTTTTATTAATATTGACATCTCTGATGGGACTGAAAGACAAGACAACAAAGTTTTTAATAAAAAAAAAACAACCAATATCCAATTGTATGTTTCTTAATTGCCACAATACCATTTAAATGTTGGCCAGGAAGTATAGGACGAGATTGAAATAATGAGTTCTAATACAAAACCTATAAGTTAGCTATATTTGTCTTTATTGTGATAATGACTTACACGTGAGTATGGTGAGCATCATAGGTGACATCATGTGGTGCATCAGTATGGCGAAGAGGAGGTTGTAGTTCTCTATGACGCGCGAGCCCTCGTTGCCCGCCTTTATGAATAAGCAGCCGAGCATGATACCCACCAACACGTTCACCACAAGCCTCAAGTGCGTCATTGTCTGGAAGAAAAATTAAATATGCTGTCAGCCTGTCACCCCATAACTCCGAAACCCAATAGAGTTAATGAAACTGTGCTAGATTCTCAAGAGAGGTCCTTTTAGTGACTGCTACACCGAGTTAGGTTATTTTGAGTGACACTAATAGTAATAGAGCACACATTAAAAAAAAATGTCCAAAATCAGTTCTGTCTAAGACTCATTTCATACACTGAAGTCCTAAGCTCTACAGAATACCAATAAAAATATTTGGTTTACACCAGGAACAGAGAAGCTCTTCGTACGCCTTCGATTTTAATAGTTGAAATAGTTCATACTTACAGAATCACGTTTAGCTTTCATGAATCCTCGTTTTATCAGCACCGATGTCTGGTTAGACTGTGAAGTCTCTTCTCCCGCGGGTCCCGAGTCCTGTTCCTTGAGGACGCTGAGTGGGTACTGCTTGCGGAGCGCTTCCATGCTAGGTATACCTTCTGATTCCTCGAACCAGCTCAGGTCTCTACCGTTTTCAGATTTATTCTTCAAGTAGTCGATCTTATCCTCACCGTATTCGCCGCATGCCAATTCTATTACTGGAAACAGAGAAATATACGAATTAGACTTGGCTCAAAGACATTTCAAATCTATACTAATATTATAAAGAGAGAAACTTTTTATTTTTGAATTTTTGTATTTTTGTATATATTGAAATAACTCAAGAACTACTGGGCCGATTTCAAAAATTCTTTCACTCATAGAAAGCTAGATTATCCCCTAGTCGCATAGGCTATATATTTTAATTCCACGCGGACGACGTCGCCAGAAACAGCTAGGTTTAAATAAAGTTAAATATTTCTAGATATATTGTTCTTTAAATTTTGTATAGCCTAAGCCGAATGGCTAATATAAAATCGATAAATAAATTAGTGATTTATAATGTTATTCATAGTTGAAAACGCCTCGACCTGCGAATTGTCTACAAATCAAATCAGAGGTCAAAGGTGTGGTGTCGAAATAAAAGACGTGCGTAAGTCCAAGCTGTATAATCCGACTGACAATATTTTCCCGGCCCCGTAGGGTAATCGCATAATACAGTTATATCTAGGTACCTACATTACACTCCTCCGCGCTTATTTAACAATTACAATTTTTATATTAATTTATTCACGACAATATAATATAACAAAATAAATTACACATTCCCATAACAACAATCACTCACAATACTATTCTTAAAATTATTTATACAATATTAACAATAAACAAAATCTATTTACTTAGGCCTATTTAGCCTACACTGTCTAATAGGGCGAGCCCTGACTGCAGTGGCAGGTAGAACTAAGCATTCCCCGCCCGGTGAAGCCGAAGCGGGGTGCGGCTGCGACGCCGGCGGCTCGGCTGCGC
>QDHC01005702.1:0-100080 GCA_013186455.1 Papilio dardanus tibullus | reverse complement strand
TTCTCTCTTTATAATATTAGTATAGATATAGATATAGAAATAATATTTTTTTATCGTTTGAAATAGTAGTGTAGTTCGACCCATGATAGGATCTATTTTCCGCAACTCCACGACTAGCGCGTATATTGCGTATCTCATATCATATCTTTGAATTTCTCCGCCGATATGTGCAGACATCACGATGTTCATCATTTAAAATAATTCATTTAATTTATTTAAAAGTGTAATTTAGTTATTAAAAACAATTTCCAATTTTAGAAAGATCTAGAAATAAAAGCGTCTTCATAAATCATTCCCGCCTTTCATTTCCATAAAAATTTGACATCTTTTTCTAATCAGATTTGCCGACATTTGAAGCGTTTCTAATAAAAAAATCTTTCATAATGGCCATCTATTTATTTCTTATTAAAATTATTTTAGAATTTTAAAATAGTTTTACTTTTTTCTATACTAATATTATAAAGAGATAAACTTTATATTTTTGTATGTGTTGAAATAACTCAATAACTACGGGCCGATTTCAATTTTTTTTTCACTATTAGAAAGCTACACTATCCGGGTAACATGGGATATATTATTTAATTCGCGCACGAAGTCGCGCACAACAGGTAGTTTGAAATAAAAACAATTTATAGTTTTAAAATAATAACGAAATTATATTTATTTAGCACTAACACGGTTAGCTTAATTTGTAACTCAGGTATTTTATTTTAGGATAGAAAGATAATTTTATCTACCTCAAAATAAGTTCTAACAACCTACAGGTAGACAAATAAAACTTTCACTCGTATATTGAAAATGTACAACTGTTCGTAATTCCGCGTTGCCCTCGGCGCTGCATTGTTTGGTCAAATACAACTGAGACTTGCTGTGAAACAAATGTTTTTATTTATATTGTGTGTTTTGAACATTTTCTACTTCATAGTATTTAGATGTAACTACATATACGCCCATGATGGGCTCCATTTTCGGCAACTCCACGACTAGCGAGTATTTTGCGTGACATCACACATATCTTTGAATTTCTTCTCCGATATGTGCAGACATCACGATGTTTTCCTTCACCGTAAGAGCGTTAGGTAAATATGTACATATCATTACATTCATTCATAGTATTTATTATAATATTATACGAGTATAGAGGTATATTACATTGACAGTATTATGGTGTATTCAACTTCAGTAGCGACCGCAATCCGACACCGTCGAGTCCGTGACTGCTCGTTAATAACGTGAATTAAGTAGATTTGATGGCCAACGTAATTTGGCCTCTCGCCAACACTTGACGTTCAACTGGCGTTCAACAGGTGAGTGATCGACTGATAAGTCTATATGTGGTCGCGACGTCATAATTCTTGTGCTTTTTCATAGAAAATTACCGCGTTAAGTCACTTAACGGTTTCTAATAGTAAATGACTTACAATCGAATTTTCAAACCCCATTCTAATATTTAAGACTGTCTTAAATGTCAAGTCCATGCTTATAGTACAAATTCTACGGCGATCTCGTTTAATTTTGACGCTAGTTGGATTATAAGCGACGCTTAAATTTGAGTGGCGTTTGATCGTTCGGCCGTTAGAGACGCTTTGACTGATCGCTTTTGTGCAACAGTTAGTTTTGAGTTTTTAACAGAAAGAAGTACGTCGATTTTTTTTGCGCTTGCCAATTATCAAGTTTGAAAGTTGATATATAATAACAAAAACACTTACTATACTTTACATACAGCTGACTATTATATTGGAGCGAAAACATATTGAAGGTGTAGTAACATTTCCGATTGACTCACGCCGTACATTTTTTATGATGTTCCTCGCATCTTGAGATCCCTTCGTCTGACAAATGTTGGCACATTATAAGTGCTTTAATATTCTCTACATATTCCGATTTTTGAGATTGTATTGCACGTCGCTGAGACACTGAAATTGCAGATATACATCTTATCTACGGCGTGCCTTATAACTGTTTTGTAATATACCTTCCAAGTTTGCAAGGAAGAAGTTTTCAATCTGACTACGAAACCCTCGACGCAGGAAATTAAAAAAAATGTTCTGGACATTACACTATTTACAGTTGTTTTCTAAAATAAAAACTTTGACAATGTATTATGGTTAAATCAAGGAATATCCAATCAGTGACCTCTGATATTAGCTCAGGGTTTATAGGACATTAGGAAGTTTGAGTCGCTTCATATAAGCGTTCTATCAACTTCGATCTGAGTACAATCTTTGTGCGAACTGGGGCAGTCGTAAATCGTCCTCACTTTGTACTTCGTACGCTATATTTCTGCCAGCCTTCGTTACTTACAGGTGATTACGTTCCGTCAATTTCAATCACTCGACTGCCGTGCTCTTTGACATTTGAAATTACTTAGCAGTGCTCGGAATGAAGTTGTCATTTCTATTTTAGATGCAGATCAATTCTGTTTTGTGCTGTTTAATTGAGATCTACGCTTTTGAAATTAATGTTATCAATAGCATAAATGAAGTTTTCAAGTTAAGGAATTGAAAGTAATTTATCTTGTAATGTATTATTGTTAATAATTACTCGTACTTTTTTTTAGTAATTCTACCCATGATGGGCTCCAATTTCCCGCAACTAGCGCGTATTTTGCGTGACTTTACATATATCTTTGAATTTCTTCAGCGATTACTCGTACTTTTAATTTCAATTTAGCTTCGAAAGAAAATACGAAAAATTGAAGTAAAGATTTCTCTCACAGAATTTGATAATTTGGTAACGAGACTTGAAATGATGATAGATAAAGCAACAAGCCTTAATGCCTGCGGGGTATCGATTGTCTCGAATATACTGAAATGATGTAGTCTACAGTGTAGGTATTATACTTAAACTTCGCAAGTCTCATATGCAATCCGATCTCATCATAGCAGTGTCATTGTATGAATCTATATTAAGATTGTATCCCGTAAGTCGCTAAGAGACTCAAATCTCCTATTTGCGTAGCTTTGTTAACGTAGGCCTTAGCCGGCTACAAAAGTTCAGTTTTGTAACATGCACAGTTAAAACTGACGAACACAAATCAATTTTATTAGCAATGTTGAACTGTACAGTTATCAGTTTTGCCTAAACACGTCAGTTTTAACTACGCAGTCGAACTGTGCGCCTACCCGAAGTACTTTTAGATTGGCGATATCGCTGATCGAATCGACAAAAATGTATGAAACTGACATTGACATACGATAATTCATGTGCTTATGACGTGTGAGATTTATAACGTAATTGTCAGCTCCATACATTTTGACTTTCGCTATAGAATCGCTTCGTAGCGAATGCACTTTGGGTAATCCCCTGTACATTTAAAACTGTGAAACTTTACTATAATTAGTAAGTATAGTAAAGTAAGTAGCTATGACATTTACAATTTACTAACTACGATACAATGATGCGAGTTATCATTGTCGAAAGACCTGTAAAGAATTTGTTGTTATCTTACTAAATAAAAGATAAGATTATAGTTAAAAGTAAAAAGGTATCAAATAAGTTATATTTAAGCTTTATTTCCATCGTTCAAATGAAAGTATTCCTTCGAAGACAATTTAAAAATAAATTTCTTGAAAAGGAAGGGTGCTCATCTTTATTCTTAGCAGATGGAATTCATTAGGCTTTTCCGTTTCTTACTAACGAAATATCTATTTATATTCAAACCTAAAGCTCTCGGTTATTAATTGTAAAACAAAGTTTTTTTTAATTAAATAGAAATTTTATTTCCATGAAAATCTAATACTAAATTAAGTTGTGTTTTTATAGTCATTACTTTGAAAATAATCTTTCATAATAATGTAGTTTAAACAATGACAAACTCACGCCTGCGCCGTAGAGGTGTAAACAGAGATCAGGAATTTCTATTGCTAAAGAAAAGGACAAGACAGGACAGCGCGGTCCTGGGGGTATACCCAAAGCATCTTTCGATTGGCGATATCGCTGATGAAATCAATAAAAGTGTATAAAGCGTCGGTGGCTCAGGGGTTTTAGCTCTTGACTTGTAAACTGCAGGTCCCGAGTTCGAATCCCGGCATGTACCAATGTGTTTTTCGATTTTCATATGTGCATATTTACCAACGCTCTTAGGTGAAGGAAAACATCGTGATGCAACCTGCACATATCGGCGAAGAAATTCAAAGATATGTGTTTTCACGCAAAATACGCGCTAGTCGTGGAGTTGCGGAAAATGGAGCCCATCATGGGTCAAAACCTTTAACCTTTAACCTTTAAGTGTATAAAACCGACAATGATATTCGATAGTCATATACTTGTCACATGTAAGATATGAAACGTCATTGTCGGTTCCATACATTTTTGATGATCGCTATGGAATCGCTTTGTAGCGCATGTACTCTGGGTAGCCCCCCAGGTGGTTAATTCAAAGTTGGTTATGCAAGAGATTTACAGCGAATATTTTTAGAAAAAAAAGCCTTCAGTGCGCCACAAACGGCTATTTATCATTTTTCATTTCCTGCCTGATGTTGACCGAAACGAGCGATCTTTTCCGTGCATATGACGTTGTAATAAATTATTTTGAAAACAAGTTTGATTCATTGTACTTATGTTAAAAGGGGTGTGTTTGAAAAATTCGGATGAAAGATTGTGGTTGATACCTTACCGTGCGATTCCATTGCCGCAAAGACATTGTTTCTCTCGCATTCGTCAAACTAAGATGATATTTTTATACTAGTGCATAGTCTGTGGACATCTACGATTATGGAAAACAAGTCCTATCCTATAGTTGCATTTTGAGGTTTATTCGGTGGTTCCGAACGAAGGAAACTAATAATATAACTTGTTATATTATGTTGTTATTATTACGGCAATCACAAGCAAAGACAAGCGTAATCACTGGTACAGTTTGAAAAAGTCTGCTACGCTGTTCCGATAGTATGGGAAATTGTATTAATTGAACGCGCATCGAACGGTCGAGGGATGTTATTTCAATTCGTATTCGAAGCTCCGTTCATACCTAACGTGACCAGATGTCACGTTTTGAAAGAGACTGTCCCGTTTTATAGACACGAGTCTCGATGTCCCCGAAAGAATTTCGAGGACGCCAAATTGTCCCATTTTTTAAAGCTTTGCCTCTGTACACTTTATCTAATCATGTGACAATGGCGAGAGCTTGAGAGTGCCGAAAATGTCATCCTTCGCACTTTGTTGACTAATTTGACATTTTTCCTTCGCCTAGTTTGCGACATGTGTTCTTTTGTCTTGTTGTTCCATGTTTCTTCGTTGACCCTGATTTTTTTAAATAAAATAAATAACTTAATTTTGTTTTGTTTTTCTTCTGTTTACTAACAATCCAAAAAAAGCAATATCCCGTTTTGAGTACAAAAATGTGGTCACGTTATTCATACCAGACACGCGTTGACATATTTACTGAACATCAAAATTGATTGGAATCCCTCGATTACTATTGAACGTATGAATGAAATGGAATTATAATTAAACTTAAGTAATCATTTTAATACAAAGGAAAATTAAACAAGAGAAATATTTTTTTTAAGTCATTAATGTAGAAATATTAATCATCCGTATATCTTAAGTTACATATTTATTATGGGCCCGTAATAAAACTGTTGAGCGAGAGCTTCTTAAGGTGCTGGTCGAAGCTCTTTGCTATTACTCCATGCACCAATACGACTATCGGGATATTGGTAGCCGATTTCATACTAAAAAAATATTAATCATATTATCAAAAAAATGTTATTAACTAAATGAAGTTTAAATTATTTTAAAATATCTGTAATTTATTTCGTATATTTTAATATAAAAGTTAATACTTTTTCTATCTTGTAAGAATCATATTAATCTTAAAATGTAAACCTACAGTTAATTAAATGTGAATAGACATAACTCAAGCCACATAAGCTTGAGCTTGAAAAGTAAAGCCTCCGCCGAGAGGCTCGAATGTAATTTGTCCAAATAAAGCTAAGCTCCTGACAGAGTTTATATTAAGAAGGATGAAATTATATTAAGCCTTTCTTTGGAAATAACATCATCTAAATCGTTTAACTAGGTTTACACTTAATTATATTTTTTGTACATGGGAGAACGTACAAAGATATAAGATTTAATATTCCTAAGTTTACACAACTGACAGGCTCCATGTCTTACGCGATAAATTAAGATCAAGTCACATCCATTCACAATAACCATTGTACAGCACTAAATCCCGTTTTAAATTCACTTTGAAATTGCAAAAATAACAAAGCATAAAACATAGTGAAAATAGCTTCAAGCCTACACATTCTACGCCCACGTCGACCGAGGGTAGACACCCACGCGGCAAAGTTAACATGTTTTTATACCAGTTGTATAAGATACAAATATTTATTGTACAACAAAAACACAATGTTATATAGACATATATAATAGGTTAAAATAAGCCAACATTTTTTAACAAAATATATAATACCGAAGTGGTACATACGAACTTTTTAAGAGCGAGTTTTATAATATTAAAAGGAGCAATTTCTAGTTGGTTATATCATCAGATGCTTTAAAACTGATTTTACTTTGAAGTTAAACGAAGCAAGTTTGAGTAAAGTCTTTAATTAATGAGCTCAAAGATTCAGGGAAATTTTAAATCTAATGAAAACTCCGCCTCGTTTCAACCGACGCTTAATAATATTTCATAAACAGATCTTAATAATCAATGGATTAAGTTTGTTAAGTTTTATTATGATTTATGAACTAAGATTTGTTTTTTTTTAATAATACAAATTGGCAAACGAGCGAGCGGCCACCAGGATTCGCTGAAAAATCCAGAGCGCCCACTGCCCATAGACATCTGCAATTGCAGTTGCGTTGCCTACCCTTAATCTACACAGCAAGAGGATAATACTTCTTCCTATGCGTCTCATCCCCCGTTAATCCACTTCCCCTTCTCATCATCTCCTTATACGAAATAGGAAGAGAAAGTGGACTAAAATTAGGCCTTCGGCACCATACTCATGGGGCGGACGGGGCCGGCCAATTCGTGCGATGATGTTAAAGCAGGCTCTACCACTGTTTTAGAGAAACTTTAAGCGTGTTTGAATCATACTAAAAATAGTTCTTCAGTGATTTAAATTCGATAAAGAATCCAAATTGAATTATAATCCTATCACAGATTTGACTCGGATAACAAAAGGGTCGTAATAAAACAAATGAAAGGGATGATTGACGTCACCATTCAAAGGATAATTTATGGAAGCTGTCGCTTGTCGGATTAGGGATTACGAAGGTCTATTGTCATACTAATTTACCTTATCCCTAATTACCTAGATTTTTATTCTATTGCATTTGGTAAAACATTAAAATTTTAAAAGTCATCAATTTAATAAGATCAATTTTAAAAGGTAATAATGGCGAAAATAAACGTTTTCGTAATAAACATGACAGTTACTAAAGGCCTGTGTAAGAACGGTGTTAAGATCCTTCGCATTTTCTTAGAAAAAAATCAGTTTTTTTATTTACTTTTAAAACTACACAAGTTTACAAATGTAAGTCAACTGCAAGAGTAGTTATTTCAAAGAACAATGTTCGTAACAAAAAAGACTTGGCGATGAGATGTGAGGCGTTAATAGTTTGTTTACGAGCCACAAGTTTGTTGAAAGCCAACAACCTAACTACAGAACTTGTCTTAAACTTTTACACAGTTTTCTCTGAAACTTCTTATTTATTGTAAGACTATAAAACTCTTTGTTCTTTGTAAATGCAGATAAAAATGTTCATTGTTTTTCTACTACTTTCATAAAGTTTTTCAATGCCCAGGTTTTTATCAGTAGGTGTTGGAATGAAGGTGGAATCAACAGAGTAGTGGTTGAGCCGGCTCCAGACGCTCAGTTTTAAGTGTACAGTTAAACTGCGCAGTTAAAACTGACGTGTGTAGGTAAAACTGAGAACTGTTCAGTTCAAATTGACGTCTGAACGTCTGTAACCGGCTTTAGATATGTAATCCATTTTATGATTTTTTATATATTCTTAATTGAAACGTTTTCATTATTTTATAAAGAGCTATAACATTTTTGAACGACAAAATGAAAAGGGGTTCCTGAAAATTTTATTCCGCAGAATAATTTCACAGAATCTCGACGTAATTTATGTTTATTCCGCTTTAGATGCTTCGGTGTCGTCGTTTTACGAGTAAAACCTTGCTTTTTCTTTTCCTCCTGTTGATTATAATGCAAATATGACGTCATTACAGATTCTTTCAATATTAAAGAGCTTTGTATTTGTCTTAAAATCCTGCTTATGTTAAATCCACGAAAATATTCATTATATTGATTGAGAGATAACATTATTACTTCAATAAAAACAAAAAAAAAACGGACACCATAGCCCTTTAACATCTAGGAAAATTAAGAATCGAATGACATCCCAATTTGCTTAGAGTTTAATAGTTTTATTAGTTTAATACCAAAAAGTACAATTAACATGTAATTAAAGAGACTGCCGATCCTGTAGACAAAAGACAAATATCTTTTTACAGGACCATTTTTAAAAATAAGATTATTGTAACATTTAATAAAAAAATAAATAAATAAATAATCGTTAAAATCAGTGAAGTTACACTTCAAGTGGTGATGACAAACCTATCTGTTATTTTTTTTAATTTTAAATCTTTTAAGAGCTTTTATACTATCAATATCGCTAGTTAGAAAGATAAGGCAAGATAAGAAAAACTTACGTGCGTTACTTTGAAACACTTAAACAACCTCCTTTTATATTTGATACTGCAATATCGAATGATATTGTTTATTCAAAATACCAACGCTCTCAGAAACTTTACGCGCATTCAATAACGCCTAAGGAGGTTTTATCTTGTTTATGCGAAGTGCTCGTGTATTCCATATCAGAATTCATTCATGTAATATACTTCTTTTATTCTACTTACAGGAAAATAATGTACTCTTAATGCATATCCGGCATTTGATTTAGTACGTTGGGAAGCAGTATAGTGTGACAAGCTTATAGACGCTGCAATCGTAGTCAGTGCTGTCAGAGAATATGATGGGAAGGGGAATTGGATTAGACGAGGGAGGGGGCGAGTATGAAGGGGAATTATCCTCTTTCTATGCGACTCTTCCTCCGTAGATTAAGGGTAGGCAACGCATCTGCAATTGCAGATATCTATGAGCAAAGGTCGCTTCGCTATTTCAGCGAATCCTGGTGGCCACTTGCTCGTTTGCCACTTTTTAATATAAAAGACATTTATACGGGTTGGATTCAGAAAGCATAGGACCGATTTCTGTGGAAGGCATTAAGGATGGCATATGTCCAGCAGTAGGCAGAACAAGGCTGATGATGATGAAGATGATATAGGGGTAAAAAATGACTTAAAAGATAAACATGACGTGTAAGCTACGATGCGACAATGACCTTGTGTCAATTTTTTGAGAAAGACAGGAGGGCGCTAGTAAGCTGTCTTATAATAAATGGAATAAAAAAGTTTTGATTGACTTACAATCTCTGGGTCAGACAACTTTGTCAGTCTATACTCGTTTTTTTCCAAAAAGTGTTGAAGTGACAGTATTTTTGTCACTTTATCACTTTTTTACCTTCATTAAATAGTTTAACCCTCGAAATGCGTAAAATTAAAATAAAGTATATCTTCAAACTATGCATTTAAGGGTTGAATTCATTTTTAGTCCATAAAGAGTAGCATCAAAGTTGGCTCGTTGCCAGACTGTCCTGAACTGCGCTCAAGATCGATTATCTTTTGGCAATGTTGTATTACTATTTCATCGCTTACCGATACCGCTTACAAATCATTTTTCCGCCTTTATTGCCAATTTGTTGATATTTCCTTTTCATTGCAATACTTTTGGTTACCTGCCAATACAAGTCATGTTCACTAACATTTAACACATTCGTGATTGAAAAATGGGCCATATTTTCTTTAAAATAGAGTAGGTTTTCATTTAATTTAACATTAGCTATGCTTTAGAACATTCGTAGTAATTGTATAGTTTGCTACCTTATTTATTTCTCCCTTAAATAAACAAATTAAAAAGTTATTGTTCCGCAAGGTTAGTAGTAGCATGTGGAAATAGTCACGTAACCGGCTCGTACGATGTTATCAATGTGGCAATCACAATGGTCTACCACGTGATCGTTTCAACATTTTTTTATTAAGTTGGTACTACCAGCTATAAAGCATAAGATTGTTTTTGTTTCCACTAGAATAATATTCTTAGAACAACAATTTTGTAAGATTTGTATCATACTTAAAATGTGCAGTGATATTAAATTTTTAAATAAACCTTTAATAAAGATTTATCTAAAGCTGTCGACTAAAATAACTCTACAAATCAATTGTTTGTAGGTTGGTAATCTATTTTTGGTTCAATTAACAAACTCTCCAAAATGGATCGTGACCTAACCGCCCACTTCATTCACCCCTTACCAATTTCTATATTTAGACGACTTAAATTAGTACTAAGGTTTTGTTTAAATTAAATTATTTCATAATTTGTGACTTTTCACTAATTAATTAAAACACAGCTTAACTCACGTTTACTTCGGTTTAGGTACCGACTAGTTTCAGACCCGTCGGGGGTCCTTCATCAGGGTGGATTATCGGGATATATTCGCGGTCGCGTCACGCCGGTCACTGCGTGCCTGGACTAACCGCGAATATATCCCGATAATCCACTCACCCTGATGAAGGACCCCCGACGGGTCTGAAACTAGTCGGAACTTAAACCGAAATAAACGTGAGTTAAGCTGTGTTTTAATTAATTAGTGTATAATGTCTCACGAAAGTTTTAGTAAATTTATTGTGACTTTTCACTCGTGAAAGCGAAAATTATCATTATTGAAATAGAAGATAGAAAAATTGATAAAATCAAATAATATAATGGGAATAACATTAATAAGAGGACGTCCTCCAGGCCATATTATAACATGATCAACTATTAAACAGCGTGAAAAGGTTAAGTGCCATTTGGCTTATAGCCAAAGTCGAGTTCAACAGGTGAACGAGGAAACGAATAGGAAATTCGAAAGTGTATCTGTTCATGACTGCAAAGGGTTAAATTACCTTAATTATCTTAATTATCTTGCGAAATAGAAAATTCGTTATCTACATGCCATATAAGATACTGATGTGACATACATTGTTGTGTTGTCTATCTTACTTATCATCTATATCTATAATAAAATTATAAAGAAGATTTTTTTTCTCTTTTTTTGTATGTATCGAAAAAACCCAAGAACAACTCACCCGATTTCAAAAATTCTTTTACCATTAGAAAGCTACATTATCCCCGAGTAACATAGGCAATCCAACTTCACGTAGACGAAGTCGCGGACAACAGCTAATAATAATTATAAATACAGAAATTGGTTTTTAATTATCTCCAAAATGCTTAATGAACCTCTTTGAAAGAGAATGATGTAGAAGTCCGGTAGAACACATATGCTACTTAGTAAGTAGATTTTAATTCTACGCGGTTAAAGTCACGGGCAAAAGCTATTTATATTTAATAATGCATAGTGCGTGATTGAGGGAGAGTAGACTATAAGTCAGAGTCGGTATCGATCGGGAAGACGTGCTCAGACTTGACACTCCCCGTCTCTCGGGTGTTATACTATTCTGTGGACATTTGAGCAAAAATATTTATGAAAATTGTTAACATTACTAGCATCGTAATGAGTACTGGCAACTTCGAGTTATACTTTTTTATGATTGTAGAAGAGTAAAACCTTGCGAAAAGAAAATCGATCCAATAAGCAATCCGCAGCTCGATTGCCGTCTTCTCCTATAAAAAAGAGATTGATAGAGACACATAATACTCGTAGACACATTGAGAGAGGAAGAGGGACATAGAAGTGTCTGTGAGTGAGACTGAAATGCGGAAGCAAGATCGGATGGTCGAACCTTCTATTAGCAATAATTACTGATTGTCATTTCATATTATATTATCTTATATATCTTGCTTTATCTATAAATATGTATTTGTTTGCATAAATAATGCTAATCGGTTTTGATCGCTTTTATTATGAGAGTAATATTAAATAGGTATACACCTAAAATGATTTCCTATACGCTAATAATTTTGAAGACCACAATGCGATAATCATCATAATAAATGACAATCAAACGTTTTCAACGATGATTATCATTTGTTTATCCAATCATTCTTAATTAACGGCCCGTAAAATGGATTTGATATCAATTTTGATTAATTGAAACTTCAATATTTAATTTATTTTATCCTTATAGGTATAAAACTAATTAATTCTCACCCAGGACTCAAGTAAAGCTAATATTTCTTTTTTAACATTTCTCGTATAATCTTATTTTTGCTTCTTACTTGACTTACTATTAATATACGATTTTAATCTCTATTTCCCGTAAATTAGAGTAAATATTTATAGTAAAAAATGTGTAGTTTTAACAGTGGTAGAGCCCACTTTAACATCTTCGCACAAATTGGCCAGCTCGCCTGGTGAATATCACGACCACACAGAAGGCTGGCTTCAAATAAAAGCAATTCCGTGTTTTGTCATGTGTGTGGCCTTATTTTAGTCCACTTTCCCTTCCTATATATTGGGGAAATGGATTGGCGGGTGAGGGGGTGCATAGGAAGAGGCATTATCCTCTTGCTGTGGGTATTCTCCTCCGTAGATTAAGGGCAGGCAACGCATCTACAATTGCAGATATCTAAGGGCAGGGGTAGCTTTGGATTTTTCATCGAATCCTGGTGGCCACTTGCTCGTTTGCCACATTGTATTATAAAAAAATTTAAAGCTATACGTTTCTATTATTCCTTCTACATACAGACCTGTTGATCTTTAGTTGAGGTTATAATTAAGATTGGCGCGCAGCCAAATTTCAATTTTCACAACAAAGCCCTCCTACTCCGCAAAGCTTTGCAGAATAACAGATGCATAATACTGTTTAGTACCGCTATCTGTGTAAAAAAAAGAACTTTGTTTTGTTTCGAAAGGAAAATGTAAAAACAATAAGTTTGTTATTTAAATCGTTTAAGATAGACACTAATATATATTTACCCCGACTCTTACGGCAAAGAAATTCAAAGATATGTGTGATGTCACGCAAAATACGCGCTAGTCGTGGAGTTGCGGAAAATGGATCCCATCAAGGACACTAATAAATACTACTCTGATTTAGGTACGCATAATAGCAGCAATAGAGTTAAGTATCCTTTGTCTTGCGGGGCCGCGGACGAAACCGACAGGTGCCCGCGCTCCCGCCGTAATGCGTTTGGGGCGATCAGGTTTTAGTGGGTATTCTGGTCACCTTCTGTGGCCAGCGAGTCCCACACTCCCTACGCCATTGCACTGCCCGGCGTATAGGTTCATAAACGTATTTTCTGACGATAAAAAAAGTATCCTTTGTCTTTGGTTATTTATCTCGAATACAATCAAATCACCTATTTTATTGATACTCAGAGAAGCTTAAACTTATATTCTGTACGACCAATAATGTATACTAAAGTCTGTAGTTTAAAAAACACAAAGAAATGAAAACAAAGATGAGAGTTTTTACGAGCAAGCTGCGATATAAATTTTTGGTAACACTACGTCGTAAAGTAGCGCATAAAATACACAAACTGATGAAATAAAAAAGTAGGCTATTTTGCAGAGAAAATGGACCGTTGAGATACATTTGCCCCCTTATTCCGAAAAAATGTATAAAGTACTGCGATAAACGTTGACCAATAAGTCGACAGTCGGAACTAAATGAGATAGACCAGCGGTCTCATTGGACCAGATTATGTATCAAGAATTACCAGGAACAAGGATGTTCTGTATTTTGGAATAAAATTTATGAATGTACCAGTACCAAACGTAGAAAGTACAACAGTAATAACGCTGATTCTCGTTTCGGAATAAAGCGGCAAGGGTCTATTGTATAAACTTGTAAAGAATTTACTCGACTACTTCGCGAGGAGTGACTCAAGTAGCAAGTCATTTCATGGACGTAAACTATTTTTTTATGATGCAGAAACAATTGCCAAAAACCGTCTTTTATTCTGACGACAGATAATAACAGTATATTAAACTGATACTTTTAGATTACACGAATAAACCTGTATAAGCGAGAACTGGTTAAGCGAGAAACCACTGTAAGCGAGAATCATTATCTAGTCCCGGCGGACAACCTTCATAAGCGAAATACGTGATTAGAGAGAAACCTCTATAAACGAGACAAATATTACGGTCCCTTGGACTCTCGCGTATCCAAGTTTGACTGTATTACAATTTAGCATTTGTTTTTTATTATTTCACTAGCTCATTGCTTCAATTACTCTTCCTGATTATCTCTTCCCTCCTTCCTTCAGCCATTTCGCTACTTTATTCTTTCAGTAATGATCGTCTTTATGAAGACTAAAGAATCGACGATGAACACAAAAACATCTTTAACACAAACAGTTAAGTCTTATATGTGTTCTTTTTGGTTATAAATGTATCTTTATTATACTTGTGTTAAAGTCTAGAAAGATTAAATAAATAAATTAAATTAATATCATTTGCTTTCGTATTTTTGTAACTAGATGGCGCTGTGCAACGTACGTGCGCACTATTGTTTTGTTGTACGGTTTTAATGTCTTTGCTGTCATTTTCGATCCTGACAGTACAGTACACTTTGCAATACATAAGATAAAGACGGAAAATTGTGGGAGTGCTGAGAATAGTCAAATGAGAGACTAAATAGTATTATGCAAACTAGAATAACAGATGCATAATAGTTAGCAGTTCACGCAGCAGTCTCTTTCTGATCGTATTGGTGAACTCTGGTAATTCTTGAGCAGTCACATTCTATTCGTATAGTCAAATAGCTGCCATTCCTGAATAGTTGCTATAATTGATACTTGATTTGCCTTTTAGTTAAAGTTAACTAAAGTAGAAGTGAATAGTTATTCGCACATTTTTTTAAAATTATTCGAAAAGTGGTTTCCTAAAATACAATATTGGACGTTGGCAATATTTTCATGTCCTTGTATACCCGAGATAACCCGAAAGCAGGCTAATGTTGACAAGCAGGGAAAGTTTAACGACGTAAAATGATACAGTACCGATCACGATCAACGATAAATTTTCATGATGGAGGACCCTTTAAAATTTGATCAATATGTTAAACAAAGTTTATACAAGACTTAAAATCTATACTTCTATACTAATATTATAAAGAGAGAAACTTTGTATTGTTGTATGTATTGTAATAACTAAAGAACTACAGGGCCGATTTCAAAAATTCTTTCACCATTAAAAAGTTACATTATCTCCAAGAAACATAGGCTATATTAACTCCACGCAGACGAAGTCGCGCACAACAGTTAGTATGTACATAAAATTACATATAATATTTTTACACTTAGATAATTTGAATTAAAATCAGTAGAGTCTATAAAAATTGTAATGATTCTTGTTGTAGTGTCGTATCTTTGACATTTGTAATCGAGTTATTGAGGTACTAGATGTTTTTCGCGACTTCGTCCGCAAAATAATAAATATAGCCTATGTTTCTCGAGGATAATATAGCTTTTTAGCGGTAAAAGAATTTTTGAAATCGGCCCAGTAGTTTTTGAGTTACGTCAATACGTTAGAAAAGTTAAAGAATTAAACTTAAGTAATTGCATTGGTGCAAGGAAATTAACTATTTCATATATTTAAATATAATATAATATATGAGAGCGTCGACGGCTCAGGGGTTTAGCTCTTGACTTGTAAACTGCAGGTCCCGAGTTCGAATCCCGCCATCTACCAATGTGTTTTTCGATTTTCAAATTTGATATGTACCTATTGACCGACGCTCTTAGATGAAGGAAAACATCGTGATGTCTGCACATATCGGCGAAGAAATTCAAAGATATGTGTACTCACGCAAAATACGCGCTAGTCGTGGAGTTGCGGAAAATGGAGCCCATCATGGGTCGAAACCTTTAACCATTATTTTTAAATTAACATTTCAAACGACCATGAATAAGTCGTAATTGTACTTTACGTTAAAAAATAATCAAGAAGCAAATGTTTATTTATAATCTGCAATCTTGATAAAGCGAGCGTTTAATTTCCGCTACGTGTTCACACGCGACATGCGTTCATACAATTAACATGCAAATACAAGTTGTTTTTAAGCAAAAAATTAACTTCAATAACTCGGTACCTAAATGTTGTTAAAATTAACACACAAGTCCTAAAATAAAACACGTAAACAATTATAAGCCGGCTACAGACGCTTAATTTAACTGTGCAGTTCGACTGTGCAGTTAAAACTGATGTGTGTAGGCAAAACTGAGAACTGTACGAGTTAGACTAAGCAGTTCAAATTGACAGTTTGAACTGCACAGTTAACAAACTGCACGTTTGTAGCCGGATTTAATATTTTGATCTAAGCTACTTATAACTACTACTTTCTTGCTCTTACTTTAAACCTACATATCGACACAACCAAGTGAAACTATAGAATATAGATTGTTGGATGCTCGAAAAGTTTAACAACATAGAAAATGTCAGTGTACCAAACATTTATTTTTTATTTTAAACTTTAGCACCATGTTAGTACAAGTAGAACTTAATGCCTAGTGGAATTCTCTACCAGTCATCCTATATTTTAGTGGAAAGAATATAGCGTTTTCGTGCAGGGCATATAAGAGGTGGGCACACTGTACCAAACTGAACTAAGAGTTCATGGTGTAACTCCAAATATTGTTATTTGAAAAACTTTAATTAAATCTGTAATTATCTGAAATCGTTTACTAGATTCTAATCAGTCATAGAGATATTATGTATACTTGCAGTGTATCGTATGATAACGAACTAAATATGTGTATTTTCACCAAGTTCGAGTGTAATGAGGCGTAATAAAAATTGATTTCACATTTAGGCAATGTGTTGGAGATATCAGCGGACAATTTAGTGTACTTTTCGCTCGTGTTAAATGTCATATATACTTAGAGAGTTACTCTCGCTTATAGAGTTTTCTCGCGTATCCAGGTCTCGCTAATCTAGGTTTGACTATATTTGTCGTTTTTTAAATGACACTTTACTAAGGTAATTAATAATTATATTAAGCTTAATTATCAAAAAATATTTATTACTCTATTTTTTCGATTAAATATATTCAAATATATAACAAAGATTGTTATAAAAATAAATATGACACTACAGTTTTACCTTAAGGCATAACCTTCGAGTTGATTTGACGCTTGTTAAATGAGAAAATTGTAAGGAAAACATGTAATCGCGTTTCAGGAAGCAAACGATAAAATGAAATAAATTCCATTTTTAAAAATAAATATATGATATTTGTTATCTTATTTTATTTTATTTCTTTATTTTTATCTTTTAATATAAAGATAGAAACTTTGTATTTTTGTATATATTGGCATAACTCATAAATTAGTGGACCGATTTCAATAATTCTTTCACCGTTAGAAAGCTACATTATCCCGGAGTAACTAAGGCTATATTTTTTTTATTCTACGCGGATGAAGTCGAGAACAACAGCTAGTGTTAAATAACTTCACATGTTTAAAGAAACACTAACCTTTTGAGACGTCCATTTTCTGTAATAATTAAAGCCTTTTTTAGAAATAAGTTAGATAACTATCTTAAATCGATCAACCGTTAAACATGTCCATGTTGCTATTTACGAAAAAAAATCCTAGCAAATCCTTGTTAGGAAAATTGAAATTTGGCTTCGCGCCAATTTCATTTATAACCACACCACCGGAATATCAACAGGCTGTGGATTTCAGTACGCAATCACAAAGTAACCTTACATTTAAATTAATGAAGCTCGAATCACATTTCATTTTATTTGTGACAATGATCGTATGATTAACCATCGTGGGGGACTACTCAAAATACTTTTCGGTTGTTAATATCGTTGATGGAATCAACAAAAATAAATCATGTGTTTGTCACGTGTGAGATATCGAACGTCATTGTCAGTTCTATTTGTCTCCAAAGTAAATGCGTTACAAAGCGATTCGATAGCGAGCGTCAAAATGAATGGAACTGACGATGACGACGTGATAAGCACATGTGACTTATTTAATGTTGTTGTCAGTTTCATACATTTTACTCGATTTCATCAGCGATATCGTCAATGGAAAGATACCTTGGGTAACCCCTCTGATATACTTTGATTGTATAAGGTTTAATGAAATTATGTAGCAAATAAGAGGAAGAAGTTAATTTTGAACCTTTAACCTCCATGCTGACGAAATCGCGGGCTTGTCACTAATTGAAATGATAGTCAGTAGACTATTTTCATCTCATACAAAGTATAATCTAAAAGTTCCTTAACCCTTTTGAAGGCACAGGCGATATATTTACCATCAACAAAAATGTTGCTTATCTTTCTATGTGAGTTATAAAAGGATTCCTAATTTATTGCACTGGCAACTAAGGAGGTATGCCTTATTATTATTAAGAAAAACATTTTTTTTCTTGGCTCCACTAGCTGTCAAAAATTGTGTCAATTTTGAAAGAAAATTTGTTACTCCGGGAATCCCTCTGCCTTATTTCCAGTATATTTTAATAGACACATCACTTATCAATGTGAACTGTTCAATTTATTATTACTTTTTTTAAAAGCAAATATTCTCAAGTGAAAATATATTTCTAATATTTGTATAGAAATGATTGGTAAGTTATCAACTCGAGTCCCCTTCGTCGATGTTACGACGCTATTTGTTTATCTTATACCATTAAGGGACGATCAAATGCATCGATGTGCGGCCATTATATATATTTTACTTAGGAATTTATCACAAAAAACATTATTTAAATATCATTTTATGTTAATAAAAAAATCGGAAAAACGTTTTTTTAGTTGCGGGATCGGGCGACATGTTTTTTTTGGTATCGGGGGGGATCTTCTGAAGATACCCTGTCTTTTGGGGAAAAGACAGGGTTATGTGAAACTTATACTTACCAAAAGACCCTCGGTGTCCTTCCTCTAGTGGGACTGTGAGGGTCCCGTGATCTCCTGTGGAACACATCGGGACCCTCCGCACAGAGCTTCCGCACGACCCTTGCGATACATTGTTGTGTCGCAACATATAGTAGATTAACGGCCGAATTTTCAAACTTCACTCAAATATTTAAGAGCGTCTTATATATTAAGTCCACGCTTTCCAAATTCTACGACTCGTTTACTTTGACGCCACTTATATTTTACGAAACTTAAATTTGAGTGGTGCTTGAACATTGGATCGTATATTTATTTATTCCGCGCGGACGAAGCTGCGAGGAACAGCTAGTTCTATATTTGCATATCTCGATATCGTGTACATTTATTACATTGAAGGCTTTACCTGCCGATAGCATTAGATTTACGAGTGAACACGTCGGAACTCGATTACATATTTATAACAATGAGCTCAAGGTTTAGCGCCTTCGCACATGTTTGTAAACTATAACGAGAAAATATACATTTTTCAAGTGACCTACATTCTTACGAAGTAATAGTAAATACTAGGGGATCAAAGATTAGCAATATAAAGAGGAAAATAACTCAAGAATAACAAGGCCGATTAAATTTTTTTTTAACCGTCTTAAAGCGACATAATCCTCGAGTAACATAAGCTATATTATTTTATTCCACGCGTACGAAATCAAGTACAACAGCTAGTATTAAACATATTTACAATTTATATATTTTTAATAGTTACAAAATACATTGATGGTATAATAATATTGATTTTGAATTTTTAATTGTATTTTATTATACTTTGATGTAGGTCTTTAGCTCGTAGGCTCGTAGCTCGTAGACCCGTAGCACGTAGATCCGGTACTCGTAGGTCCTTATCGTTAATTTGTATACGTTTACATTAAACTGTGTAAATAATAATATTATAATATAGCTTTAGTAATTATTAACATAATAATAAATAAGAAAAAGAAAGAGAAAGAGAGGAAGGGCAAGTTATAAAGACAGAATAAAAAAGAAAGTAGACGTCGTGTCGTATCAGAAGGTCAAGATCTTGGCACAGGACACAGAGGGTTAGAAAGGACTCCTGCGACAAGGTTGAAAACATTAAATTAAAGAAGAAGAAGAAATAAATAAAAAGTAAAAGATATCACTTCAATAAAACTAGATTCAACAAATACAATATTTAGTGATGAATTTTTGATCAAAACATTAAACAATACTACGCTTGCATAAATTGTCGCGACGTAATCAAGTCGGATGGAGTTACGAGACTTGACAGAAATATGATCAGAGAGTAACAGCCAGCTAGAAGTGAGGATTTACGACCGTCCCAATTTGTAGCAAGATTGTACAAGAATATTGATCCTAAAGACTTATACCAACTTGAGAATATTTAGTTTAACTAAAACGATTTGGAAGTTACTAAACTACTCTACGTTTAATATTTCTAAATATTAATAACTAAAACAACAAACGTTCAGTTTTTTATCTGTGCAGTTAAAACTGACGTACACACGTCAATTTGAACTACACAATCGAACAGTACAGTTCTCAGTTTTGCCTACACACGTCAGTTTTAACTGTACAGTTCGACGAGCGTCTGTAGCCAGCATAACACTTTTAAATTCTGTGAATCTATTATTTTGTAATTTTTTCTTAGTGGCCAGTTTGTATTCTTTGAAAGTACTCGTATTTGAACTTCTTATCGTTAATACGAAATATATGTAGTCATGTTTCCAAAAATTCTTAAACTAAAAATGTAAATAAATATATTAGCAGAGTCAGTTGAAATGTTTGCCTTGAGTGTCGTTCAGGATTCCATCGATAAAGTTATATTACTTCCAAGAAAAACTATTAACTTTTATAGGCAATTGTTTGTTAAGGGAAAACGTTTAAAGGCATTTGAAAGAGAAAAGATGGCTTTTATTACTTTGTCAATATTTTAAACTATACTTACTCCGCTGGCGCAGCGACCCAAGGTGGATCTTGGTCTCCGACACAAGAGAAAGCCAGCGTCGCCTATCTTGCGCTGTCTCCTGCCAATCAACTGCCTTTAGCTCGTGCAGGTCCAGCTCCACGGCGTCACGCTAGCAGTGCCTGGGCCGGCCGACGGATCGGCGGCCAATCGTTATCCCAAGGAAAGCTGCCTTGACACTTCGATCTTTCCCCATCCTCAAAAGATGGCCCAGCCAGCGGAGTCTGTGGGATTTAGCTTCTACCATGATTTATTAAGTTTAAGAATTGTATTTATAGTCTAGACTATATCTGACCCGGTAGGCGTAAGTAAAACTAAATTATAATAAATCATTGGGACCGTCCTTTTACGGCGTTTTAGTGCACTCTGAATGATTTATAAGTCACTAGGAAACTCTTAGACTGTATTCATACGGACGCTTTTTCAACGCCGGCTAAAAAAAGCTTGCGTTTGTTCTATACAAATGTATTTCCGTGGGTCTGTTCACACGGCAGCGCCTTCTAATTATTATAGCGCACCGTTGAAGTTTGATAATTTTGACGAACGAAATAAGAGTCATTTGACAGCGATCGTAATGACCGAGGGCGTTAAAAAATCGCTAACGCCGACGTTATAAAGGCGTTCGTCTGAATGCAGGTTTACAGAAGATTTAACATTAAAATTATCAATTAGGGACTGTTTTGACCGTAAAATACATTTTTCTCAGGTAAGTGATAGAAATAAGGATTTGATCAAATCCCTAAGGTATTTGATGAATTCTTGGAAGATGGCAAAATAAAAACTGTTCGGGGTGGATTTCCTGAAAAAGTAAATTGATAAAATACTTTAGGGATTTCCTGCGACAGATATTTGCTCGTTACGACTTAATATTGATTCTTACTTATAATATCGTCAGTATATAATTTGACTAGGAAAATTGTAAATTCATCTTAATTCCTTCGATATTTCTCTTCATTGATAAATACATTTTATCTATGATTTTATTTTATAAAATGTTTGGTTTTTCTTCTGTATTTTTCCAATTTTATTTCCAGAAAATATAAATAAAAATGAAACAAGATCAGTTATTGGATAACATACGTTCAAGTGATTGAATTTACTTCGTGTAAACATTTGTACACAAAAGCTTAATTGTATAAAAAGCCAATACAATTGTAAAAATATTTGTTTTTTCGCGATAAATATGACTCAAATACTCGAATAAGAGGGCTCCCAAAAATGTATAAAGTACTGCGATAAACGAGGACCAATAGGCCGTCGATTATACGATACTAGAGAACACTCGGAACTAAATAAGATAGACAAGGAGTCTCATTGGACCAAATTATGTATCATAAGAAGTTCCAGGAACAAGGATGTTCTGTTATTTGGAATAAATTTTATGAATGTACCAAACGTTGAAAGTACAACAGTAATAACGCTGATTCTCGTTTCGGAATAAAGCGTAATATGTCTTGTTTTTGTGTGAAAGAACACTAATATTTCTATACTAGTATTACAATGGTTTTTTGTATGAATTGAAATAACTCAAAAACTACTAGGCCGATTACAAAAAATCTTTCACGATTAGAAAACTACATTATTATTGAGTAACAGTTTTCGGGGGGAGGGGACCCGTGGGGACAGAAATTATCCTCTTTCTGTGCGTCTCCGCAACGTATCTGCAATTGCAGATGTCTGTGGGCAGGGGTAGCTTCCCTATTTTAGCAAGTCCAGGAGGCCGCTTGCTCGTTTTATAATATAAAAATATATCTGAACAGACGAACATTTTCGCTTTTCGTAATATTTATTGTTTAAAAGATTTCTTGAAATGGAAATATTTAGTTTACTTAGTCTTTAACAGATTCAATTGTAAGTACATTTCCTATCGAGTAGTTTTTGTATTACTTTTTCTTTGATAATATCCGCTTTTTGTGTGAAACAATATGTGACACAGAAGGCCGTCCGCTTTCCTCTTAGCACTAATTAGACCCAACGCGTCACAAAGCGGAGACTAATTATGATACATTAAACAGAAATTAGGACATAATTTTGTCAGCAATAACATATCAAGAGATGTACCAATGTGTTTTTCGATTTTCGATTTTCATATGTACATATTTACCGACGCTCTCAAGTGAAGGAAAACATCGTGATGCAACCTTCACATATCGGCGAAGAAATTCAAAGATATGTGTGAAGTCACGCAAAATACACGCTAGTTGTGGAGTTGCGGAAAATAGAGCCCATCATGGGTCGAAATCTATCTATAACGTATCAAGAGATTGTTGTATTGTGATAGAAAAAGAAAAGAGTAAAACAAGCCGCATTTTTACACTTCATATCTATATATAACAAAGAGTAAACGAAAATCTTAAAAACAGCTAAAACTACTGGATCTAAAGACTTGAAATTTCCTACAGAAGTTACTGTCACTGCGTAGGAGTGCACTAAGAAAGGATTTTACAAAATTCGACTCCTAAGGATCCAAAATGAGAGTCCAAAGTTTGTATTGGAATGAAATAAAAAATATATTATAAAGGTTCCAAGCGGACGAAGTCGCGGGCAACCACTCGTTCGATAATAAACGTTTAAACACTCAAATATATAAAGCACATTACAGTTATCCTTAAACAGTTTTAGCTGAAGTTTGTCGATAAAAGGGACATAAAGGCCTCTAAGCGACGCACTTTTATAAAGATAACACGTTCATCTGCCAAAATGTTCGGCAAAGTTTAAGTCACGAATGAGACTTCTTCCTTAGCTTCTATTTAATGTTTAAACAAATAATAAGACACTTTTTTTTAGATAATACAGTTAAACCTGGTTAAGCGAGAAACCTCTATAAGCGTGAATCATTCTCTGGTCTCGACTCGGATTAGAGAGAACCTCTATAAACTGACAAATATCGCGGTCCCTTATAAAGTACTACTAAAAGTACTACTACTTATAAAGTATGCAAAAATGAAATTCAAGGTTCTGAAAATTTTATAAAATGCAATAGACATTTTTTCTCAAGTTTAACATACCTTATTTACTTCTAAATGGAAAACATAAATGCAATAAGTTTTTTCAAACACTATCTTTTTTCCCTTGTATGATTAAACCTAAATCTCATTTAAGTCATTTTTATAATTTTTTCGCAGATATATCGACATTTTCTTTAAAATACTTAGTATAACATATAGTTAATATTTGCATATATTTTAGTGTTGATACAGTGTACTTCGACAGGGTAAAGCTACCGCAAGCTCGTAATTTACAAGCGCACCTGATCTAAAATGGGGCAAGCGATTAAGTCACGTTTAAACGTGGATTTTATATCTGTACTGTACAAAACAAATTGCTATAGCAAAACATTAAATGTTATTCTGTATTAAAATAGCCTATAATTTCATGAAAGTGATTGTTTTTTAATTACATAGTTCTATACTATTTAAAAAGGTTAAAACTCACATGTAATTTTCGGTGATGGACTCCCGAAGAGTCCGAAACTAGTTGGCACCGTCACCGAAAATTACAAGTCAATCTCATGAAAGTTTAAACAAACTATTAACGTAGTTTTTAAATCTGTTTTTTTATCAACTCAATGTCATAAACAAGATTAGTTAGCTTACCTTTATCATATTTAATTTTAGACGTTACATCAAATCATAGATGACAGACTACGAACTTTCCAACTACGTTCTTTGTTAGTCCTCTAACAAATGTACGTGAAATGTCCCACGCGTTTATTCACAGACTATGTCACATAATAAATAGTATCCGTTTGTCAAAGTTTATTTTAAATCGTGTTGTTGTTGTTACCCGCGGGATAAGAGACCAGGTGCACAAAGCATTGCATATGCAAATCGCGAAAACACGTCCGTTTCCACAACACTCTGTAGCTTGAATTTAATTTTAATTAAACATGTCCTTTGAGGTTTTCTCGTTTAATATCAAAGTTCAGTCAACTTGTTTGTATGTAATTTTATTGTTAGAAATGTTGACAATATTATTAAGTTAATATCTATACTGATATTATAAAGAGATACACTTTGTATTTATGTATGTATTGAAATATGGGTAGGCAACGCATCTGCAATTGCAGATGTTTATGGGCAGCGGTCACTTCCCTTTTTCAGAGAGTCCAGGTGACCGCCTCCTCGTTTGCCACTTTGATATATAAAAAAATAATAACTCAAGAACTATTGGGCCGATTACAAAAAATCTTTCACAATTAGAAACCTACATTATCCTCTAGTAACATAGGCTATATTATTTAATACCACACGGACGAAGGCGCGCACAACAGCTAGTATGGAATAAAGTTGTGGTATTGTTAGCTATATCAATTAGATGGCACTTAATTAAGATGAGATTCTTCGGAAATTAGGTGCCGCTTGAAACGTAAACGCTAAGATGGTGGATTATTAATTTTAGTTTAAACTTTCCATAGATTTAAAAAATGGCCTAATACTATAACTGCACAAGCTTCACACATTCGTCCATACAACTGTAACATATAGGTACAATAATAAACTCAAACTAAAGTTGTTTGAAACAAAACACTACTACGGAATTAATTACAACTGAAATGCAAAAAAAAAAAAAACAAAATGAAATTCCACCTTCTGCGAGTCCAGCGCTCCGGTTTGAATTAAAATTAGTTCCGAAACAGAGTGTGCAAGTTTAAATTTAATTTTTCTACTTTCGACGGCTGTGACAGTTAAGTTCTCACGGTTCGTTATTCCAGAATACACATGATTTTTCGCTATTTTAGTCTATTTTTTGATTCAAAAATATGAACAAAAATATCCTTAACTATTATTTGGAATTAAACAATAACATCTACAGCGTAAAGCATAAAATAAAAGCTTATTTAGCAAGTGTTAAGTGTTGGTCCTTCGAGCCGGATTTTACATCAATGTAATGCCTTTTATATAATTTAACACTGTATAAAAACAACTCAAAAATATATTGTTCGTAAGAATCCCGTTTCTTACGAACAATATGTTAGTAAAAATCACGAAATTTTAAAGTTATATAATTCAAAAATAGTTTTTTAAAATAGCTAGAACTTTATCTCAAACGTATGTAAATTCTCGTCATATTCATATTTCTTTTTACGGTTACTTTGTACGTGCAAACCGTGAATTAACATTTAAAAAGCCAATAACATAGTTTAGTGGCGCGGGCACTTTGAGCTCAAGTTGCACTCACGCTATGAAAATTCTAACACCGAAATTCTCCGCCACGAGATTTTTAAATGTTACACCTGTGGTATGTTTACCGTCTGTGAAATTTTTACCTAGTTTTTTTTGTATCTCAACGTATGATAAAATACATATTTCTTTTATTATTGTTTCATACACGTAAATTAACTATAATGTAATTTTCTTCTAGTCAACTTACGTGTATTGTAAGTTTCGTTTTAAATATTTCTCATAATTTTATCACAGAAAAATGTAATCAAAAATGCTTTACGAAAAAGCTGTAGAAAAGCTCAGCAAAGCTAATTTCATTTCGGTTGTGCACTGACAGATTTTGAGTCTACCAAAGTACTTTATTCACTCAAAGACTGTAAAATTAATAAGTAGGATTTAGTAGGATTTTTTGTTAACTATTTTTTTTCTAGCGTAACAACACTTTGCTTCTTTTGTCACAATTGGTAGATTTTACTGGAAATTTTTGAAGTCATAAACATAGATTTATCTTTAAATTAAAGACGAAAATATCAACCTATTATTTTAACAGCCTGAGCGAAAGTAACTCGTGTACGTGTCGACTAGCTCTGAGCCACTGAACTGTTCACGTATTCAGAGTTACGCCTCAGTTGAGTCTCTATTCCACTTTACCGATAATTCTTATTATAGTAATAAGTAGCTTTATACAGCTTTTAAAATCTTATAATATCTTATCTGTCTTAAAATAACATTTCATTAGAATTGTGATGTTATTTTTAAGCAAAATAAAAATCTGAGAAAAATTATATTTGTCTTTTGAACTTTACGTAAATTAATTCTCAGAAATAACTTTTGTTAGATAATGATGATGGATTCTGAGATTAATACTGAATTAATAATGTCAAATGAAAATAAAATATCGTCATCCCTATTTTAAATGTGTATTTGAAGGATGATTAATTTTTTTGTATTACTGTGCTTCTAGCGTTTGATTGGACCCCTTCACAAAAAGGCTACGCAAAGCGATTTCAGTGTCTAAGCAGGGGATTACCCGAAGTATATTCGCTTCAAAGCGATTCAATAGATAAGATGACAATCGATATCTCACACGTGACTTATGAATTATCGAATGCCATTGTTAGTTTCATAAAATTATGTCGATTCCATCAGCGATATCATCAGTCAAATCAAAGCGACAAAAATGTATGAAACTGACAATGTGCTTGTCACGTGTGAGATATTGAACGCCATTGCCAGTTCCATACATTTTTGATGTTCGCTATTGAATCGCTTTGTAGCGCATGCACTTTGGGTAGCCTTCCTGTATTAGTTAACTAATTATCTATTTATCAACTTTTCGAACGGCTCAATAAACGTCATGATTCATCAGAGCAATCGTTCACCCCTTCCGCTAATATTCCACGAAATGGCTTCAAGGGTAATTAATTCCATCATAAATCATATTAATTATTTTTGCCGAATGAAGGCAGCTAAAGGGGTTGGAAAGTTTACGCTTTTGTTATAAATTGTCAAATAAATGTCGACGCCAGATTATGCCTTCAAGAATAAATTGAATTGAAATCAAGTTTCTTGGACTATACGACGAAAACAATAGATAAACCTATTTTCTATAATATATCTAGTTTCTATAATAATTGCTAAATGTTAGTACATATTTTGTATCTACATATAAAGTTAATTTATAGGTTATTTATCATAAGACCCTAGATGAGATAGACTACCGCAAATTAAACTATTTGATGGTCACATAGACTACTAGTATAGATTTAGTATCAAAGATGTATAAGTGTGTAGAGCGAAAGTTTTTTTTTTTATATTAAGTGGCAAACGAGCAAGCGGCCACCTGGATTCGCTGAAATAGGGAAGCGACCGCTGCCCATAGATATGCAATTGCAGATGCGCTGCTTACCCTTAATCTACGGAAGAGGAGACGCAAAGCAAGAGGAAGAGCAAGTCATAGTAACAAAGAATATAAAATTATATTATTCACTAAGTTAATAAAATGTTATTTTGGTGTTTTTTTTTTGTCTTTGTGGTTTAAAAAAGCATATTGTAGTACTAAATACCTACTCAACGTAACACTTTTGTGCATACGAACATTTTGTCACGTATTTCAAACTTGTTTGTTGAACTTTTAATGGCATTGGGATGTTTACGTTCAGCGCATGCATTGAAAACTCTTTGTAAGTGGCTAAATATTTTTCGGAGCTTGAAATAGATTTTTGTGTGAAAATTTTATAACTCAATCGCTCCCGTGTTTAAAATCTCGTTGAGTTGACATTAAAGTGTTAATAAATAAAGTCTGGTATTGGCTTTTGTGATACTAAAAATATAAAGTAACACTAGAATGTTATGAAGTGAGCATCGAAACTACGTAATTTAAAGTCTTGTTGTTAATTTATAAAAGTTTATATTGATCAAAGTAACACTAAATTAAGGCTTAAAATTGATCAAGGAACAGCGAGCTTACCAAAAATAACTACCTCAACATGGGCTACAAAGCTTGTCGATAGCGTACATCAAAAATGTACGGAATTGACAATGACATTCGATATCTCACACGTGACAAGTACATGATTAATCGTATGTCATTGTCAGTTTCATACATTTTTGTCGATAGCATCAGCGATATCGCTAATCAATAGGTACTTTGGGTAATCACCCCAGGAATTTTTCTTCATCTTAAAAATAGCAAGCGTATCACCTCCTCAAAGGCCGGCAACGCATCTGTGGTTCCTCTGGTATTGCAGATGTCCATGGGCGTCGTGATCACCGGTGTTCCCGCTGCTCGTTTGGCCCCTTTCTTATAAAAAAAAAGATATTCGAGAAAAGTATATGTTGGTTCAAAATTATCACCTATCGTATTTCATTAAGTTAATCCAATTATCATCCTTATCATTGTTACTAACAACTTGTTGAGTTAACAAGCTCGGCAAAATGCCAAACTACGCCGGACATCGGATTTCTTAACTCTCTATATTAATGATCGGGCACGTTCCGGACGTTATCGGAACGAAGCATTTGAGTAAATCCCGGTATAAGCTTATTCGTAGAATATTATAATCTATTTCCTTATTATTTTACATACACATAGTATAAAACAAAGTCGCTTTCTCTATCCCTATATCCCTATGTATGCTTAAATCTTTAAAACTACGCAACGGATTTTGATGCGGTTTTTTTAATACATAGAGTGATTGAATTGGATTTAGTAACAGCATTGCACCCGTGTGCAGCCGGGCTAGTTATTATAATAAAGAAATTACGACAAGTGTAGTATGTATTGTAGTTCGACCCACGACGGGCTCCATTTTCGGCAACTCCACGACTAGCGCGTATTTTGCGTGACTTCACACATATCTTTGAATTTCTTAGCCGATATGTGCAGGTTACATCGCGATGTTTTCCTTTAGAACGATAAAAAATACTTAAGTATGTAAGAAAAAAATGTTTTTGTTATTTCAGAAAATTATACCTATGCGAATGACAAAACGGTTCAAAGATAAAATATATGCATAATATACTATCTGAATTGTATAATATACTTCACTGTTTAAACTTCCGTGAGACATTATTATTAGTAAATAAAAATGGGTACACTCATGTTATTAAGATCCGGTAACGGTACCGACTAGTTACGAACCTGTCGGAGGTTCTTCTTCAGGGATGAATAGGACTTGTATTATCTCGCGGTCGTGGCCCGTCTTGCAAGGCGTCTCCGACAGGCTCGAAACTAGTCGGTGCCGTTACCGGATCTTAATAACGTGAGTGTAGCCGTTTTTATTTACTTATAATATACTTGTTGTTGTCAACGATTTCGTCCGCGCGGAATTAAAAAAAAACTTAGAAAGTAGCATATTTGTTCTTCCAGACTCCGATTATAATATATGTCTATATCTGTGCCATATTGTATCAAGATTTTTAATTTTAATTTAATTTAATTATATTGATGTTTAATTTAACAAACGTATAATTTAGAAACTCGAACAGATCTGTTTGACCTAAAAAGATTCTATTCGGGGAAGGTCAAACCGACTGAAATGAGGCGTCCGATGTTGCATCAGTCTGCTAATGAACTGCCTTAAAAAACTACAAGTGTCTGTATTCATACCTTTTTAACGAACATAAATAAGGTATAGAAATTACTATAATAATAGGATAAATAGGAAAAGAATAAAGTATTAGTAGTAATTCGAAAATCGAAACACACATTGGTACATGGCGGGATTCAAACTCAGGATCCGTAGATTACAACTCAAAAGCTAATCCCCTGAGCCATCGACACTCTAAAATGTTAGTATTCTCTCGATTATTAGTATGCTGTTAAAATATTTTAATTTTTTAACATAAATTCGCCTGAAAACCTTTTTTACGTTACGTAAGCTGAGTCCTACTACTCGTATAGTGCTATTTATATTGTGAAACACGTCCAGACTACCTTTATCGATGACCTGTGTAAAATAAAGTTATCCAGGGACGTAAATGTCATACGTTTAATATTCAGGCAAGCGGGTATAATGTGATTGTTACGTACCACCGCGCGCCCTAAAGGTCACTCAGATTTGTGTTTAATGTTCTAACTTTTAATAGTTGTTACTATGCTATCTGTGAAACGAAGCGAAGATATATTAAAATGATTATTAATGTATTTTTTATGTTTAATTCGTTCATGTTCATAGAATATGATTTACATTGGATAGAACTTACGTGGTCTTTTCTGTAGTAAACGTTTAAGTAAATAGCCAAATAGTTTTTTTAATTAACGCGTAATCTAATTATAGTTGATGACTGTGGAAGCCATAAAACGGTTTTCCATAATTAAAGTTAGTAGGCAAATAAAATATTGTAATTCAAACAGGAAAGCTAAATTGAGGTATTCGATTTAAATGAAATTGTTTCTCTGAGAAATCCACGAAGCCTAAAAAATATTTGCAACCGTTAAATAAATGTCAACGGCCGTCGACCGCGGTCGCATTTTAGTACGAGCTACATTTATTTGGGCCTTTTGTTTTCCTTTAATTTCCAACAAATATACAGGAGAATTAAATTACCACATTATTAAGTGACGAAAATTATCTAAAAAAGTTTTCATTTTAAATTCAATTTTAAAACATTTGGTTTTGGCACTTATCTTTTGTAGTTAAAAACATTTTTTTATACTAGCTGTTGTGCGCGACTTCGTCTGCGTGGAATAAAATAATATGGCCTATGTTACTCGCGAATAATGCAGCTTTCTAATGGTAAAAGAATTTTTCAAATCGGCCCAGTAGTTCTCGAGTTATTTCAATACATACAAAAATACAAAAAATCAAAAATACAAAGTTTCTCTCATTATAATATTAGTATAGATGTGATGCTTAAACTCAAAAACTACTAGACCGATTTCAAAAATTCTGTTACTCGCTTCTTTTGTCGCTAGCAAAAGCTAGTCCGTTATAATTTCCTTTTAAACATTACAAACATAATTGACTAAAAACTTTTATAAGTGTAAACAAAATTCCAAACAACTTACAGACATGTTTCAAATACTTACAACTTCACAATCACCGTAAAGTCGACAGGTGAGGTCGTACAAGTTTATACCAAGGGTGTATTGAACATTGTACGATATACCATTCAGATAGGGGACTAAAACGACGTTGTAAAACGCAACGAGTCTGATATCTGAATACTGAAGGAAATAATGTCATTTAATAGAATCTGAACAAGCTGTTTACACTTTTTTTTTTTTTTTTTTAGTACTTATGTTGATATTACAGGACTTATACAATGGCAAGTTAAACGGTAGAAAAAATGCGTACTTTTATAGAAAGAAGTTCTTTTCTTCAGCTATTTAATAACGATGTTTGAAGTCTACGTAGGTAGAAAGAGAAAGATATAGAAGTAGCTATAGCGTATACGGTTGAGGAACAAAAATGCCTTAGACTAGGTCATACGTATGCTCCCCACCAACGGTTCCCGCCTTGTCGTGGCGGTGGGGCTCTAGTAACCGTGAGGGGTACACGGTGAAGCTAAGAGGAACCAGGGAGGGAGGGCCTGTTGGCCGGGTGGCGGCCGGCTCTCGCGGGCAGGCCTTCACCCTGTGGAGGCCTGGTAGAGGAGGGGACACGCACCCGGTGTGTGGACCCTGGTCGGTGGTGGTCTCGTGCCCGCCGACGGAGAGGGAGAGCCGCGGAGGAAGAGGGGTGTTGGTATTACGGTGCGCCACTCTCCCTGTCCTCCGGGGCTCTGCGGGGTCGCACCGTCGTTGCGATGAGGTGGGCTGTCTGTGTGCCAATGGGTGGGGTTTTGCCCCACTCACCTGCACTCCCAGACGGCCGAGGGTTGGACGCTCAGGGAGCACGCATCAGTTACACTCTGTTTTAAGAGTGTACATGATGCGTGTGATCCTACGTCCCTCGCGTAATCCCGAGATAACTCCCGGGACCGCGGGCCCTCGTCTTGATTAAGACGGGGTCACGAGGTGTGGTCTCTATAAACCACGGCGGCACCAGCGGGTGAGGGCGGGGGACCGAACCCGCATTGCACGGTGCCGTCTTCCGAGGAGCGCCTTTAGGCGCAGCGCCCTTTTAAGGGCGTTCGAGGGCATCTTCCTGAGGCGGCCAGTGGGCGTCGCGGAAGTTACTCCGTGCCCGCTTCGTCCACAGGAATGGCCAAGAGGGAACAAGGTGGTTTAGTGCGGTATGCCCTCACTAGGAGGGTGAGTCCCACATACCGATATGTGCTCCCCCCGTGGGCACTAGGATCTAAAATAGATTCCACCTTGTAAAAAAAAAAAAAAAGGTCATACGTATGCTGTGTGTGCATCACTTTACGGTTTTAAACCAATAATATCATGTCCTAAGCTTTTGCCTGGGACGTAAGAGAAATTAGTTCACTGAAAATACGCTTGGAGCGCCACAATACTATATGATACGTTCTATTTGTTTGGCTAGAACAAAATCTGTGACGTAAGTTTTTGTTTTTTTTTCAGAATATAAAAAGTTTTAACTGCTATATTCAGCCAGGATTTTATTAATATTATTTCGATTTATTGCATGAATTGTACAATATTTAGTTCATGTAAACAGACGTTAGATTTCTATTTTATTTACACAAGCAGCTTTATTCAGTGCAATGCTAAAGGTAAATACGAAGCAAGTGCAATGCTTTGTCATCTCTACGATTCTATACTCTGCGACAGAATTTGTTGTATAATATATCTATGTTAACATGCGACAAGAGACGTTCATTGCAAAAGAGTTACATCTCTTAAAGATCTAATAGCAAATGTAGCATTGGCCTTCCTTTTTATTTTACAAAGTGGCAAACGAACAAGTGGCCACCAGCATTCGCTGAAAAGAAGCAACTGCTGCCTATAGACATCTGCAAATCCAGATGTGTATCTACCCTTATTCTACGTAGGAGGAGACACACAGCATGATGATAATACCTCCTCCTATCATCGATAAGTCATGTGCTTGTCACGTGTAAGATATCCAACGTTACTGTCAGTTCCATACATTTTTGATTTTTCTTATCGAATCGCTTTGTAGCGCATATACTTTGGGTAAGGTCAAGACACAACATCGTCATAAATATCTTAATGTTGAAATTGTAAACGATATAGGAGTTTAATATGTCTCTTTCCAAATTACCGAGTACATAAGGTTTTGTTAAATGCGATTAAGTCTTGGGATTTATTAATTCAATGTTTCTGCGGTTGAAAAGGGTAAGCTCCGACAAATGTGACGGCTTAACATGATATCGCGTCGTTTTCGACTTACCGACGAACTTTGTATTCACCTTTTTGGCTTTTATGTCTCAATTTTTTGTACTTCGTATTATTGTGTTTGACTTATCTGTTTTTATTATCGACATTGAGTTGTAATTTAAAAATTCTGGAGGGTTACGCAAAGTATCTTTCGATTGGCGATATCGCTGATGGAATTGACAAAAATGTATAAGACAATGACATTCGATTAGTCATGTGCTTGTCACGTGTGAGATATCGAACGTCATTGTCAGTTACATACATTTTTGACGTTCCTTATAAAATCGCTTCGTAGCGAATTTACTTTAAGTAACCCCCATTAGTTAATGCTGCCTATGGATTATTATTTTATCAATGGAATATATTTTTCTAGACTTTTTTTACTGAAAAACTTCGAACAATTAATTTGTACGCTTTAAAATAATGTTAAAAGAATCTTTGGTTTTGTATCTAAATAATAGACGCAAAAATATATAGAAACATATCTGGCAATAGAAAAATAATTTGTAAGAAGCTGTATATGAAATTGAAATGGTCATTCAACATTGCCAAAAGATGCACAATCTTCGGTCCAGTGTTACTTTGCTGTGATACTCGACTGGCGAGAGGCCAGCGATGAAGGCGATATGAGAAATACAATATAAATCATTGTTACAGTGAACTGTTCAATTTGTTAAAATATGTGATATTATAACTTAAGCTATTAGAGCTTGTCCTGCACGAGCTAAAGGCAGTTGATTGGCAGGAGACAGCGCAAGATAGGCAACGCTGGCGTTCTCTTGTGACGGAGGCCAAGATCCACTTTAGTGCGCCAGCGGAGTAGTAAGTAAGTATAAATTAAGCTAGCTACAGCAGCTCAGTTTTAACTACACATGGTATTGCAAATGTCTATGGGCGTCGTTGATCACCTCGATGTACCCCCGTTTGCCCCCTTTTCTTATAAAAACAGTTATAACTGTATAGTTCGACTGCGCAGTTAAATTTGACTTGTGTAGGCAAAACTGATAATTGAACAGTTCGACTGCGCAGTTCAAATTGACGTGTGTAGCTTCATATTTCTTACTTCATATATACAATGAGAATTCCAATTATGATTGTCAAGGGTTTGACCATTAGAATTAAGCCTAAGAAGAGATGGATTTCGTGAAAAGTGAGATTTTCAAGAAGTGATGACTGAGTTGACGGAAGAAAGGTTAATCGGGGCGGTGTTATCCAAAGCACATTCGCTACAAAGCTATTTTGTAGCGAACGTCAAAAATGTATGTAACTTAACGTTCGATAGCTCACAGGTGACAAGCACATGACTTATCGAATGTCAATGTCAGTTTCACACAGTTTTGTCGAATCCATCAGCGATGTCCTCTTGAGGACAATAACCTGATTCGAAGACTTAAACAACATAGTTTATTTAGTTAAATGATGGCAGAACATTTCTAATATAATGTAATTTTGGTTTGCGAGTTTGTAAATGTTATTTCATCCGAATATTAAAACATTGAATTGCATAACTCACAGTTAACTAACTCGAATTCATTGCGCAAAATACCTTGTCCATTCGAACATTGTTTTAAACACATATTTCGTGTATTCCAATGTGTTTGCATTTAGCCTGGTATTAAATTATATTCAGGTAAATCAACCAAACTATTTACGACTTATCTAAGCTCGGATGGCATATAAAGTAATTCAAAATCATGTAAGTAATCGTAAATATATTTAAAAATACGTTTTTATAGAGTCAGTTGCAATAGTGGCTATAGTTTAGCTTGTAATTTTTTTCTTTAATTGTTTCTAAGGAATTCTTTGTCTCCAATATATCAGGTAATTTATGTCAATTGTAGAGCAACTTCTTTTGTCGAAACAACAAAGAAAACTGTCTGAAAGTTACAACCAACTTACATTGAGTGCAGGACAAATTAAGTTAAGAATTGTCTGCTTCGACAGGCTAGTAAACTTAAAAGTTTTATTTTCTTTTCTTTACTTTAGTTTCAGTCTTACTGTCTATCGTTTATTGCGTACTTAAGTAGTTACTAATGTGACCAGCAGTGTACATTTCTCACATACAATATTAGTGACCATGTAAACGACCCTAAAGCTGGTGTCAGTGCCCTCCTGCCATGCTAATTATCAGCGCTGACTGACGCAATGTATACTAATGACTGCTATAAAGCGGTTTAGAATAACACAAGCGACCGGCCCCGGCTACGCACGGGTGCAATGCTGATACTAAATACACTACGGAAAAACTGTGAACGTTGTACATAACATAATAATAATAAGTGCAGCCGTGCGAAGCCGGGGCGGGTCGCTAGTTATACATATAAACCTTCCTTACGAATTACTCTATCTATTAAAAAAATCGCATCAAAATCCGTTGCGTAGTTTTAAAGTTTCTAGCATAGATAGGGACAAACATAAAAAAGCGTTATTGTTTTATATAATAGTGTAGATGTATGTATTGTAGTAGATTTACCATTAGCACCTAAGTTTGACAGTTAGACGTGTAACTAAAAAAGGTAAAATAGAACTAAATAAATATTGTACACATTGACGTAGGTAAATCAAAAAGGCAGCGTAATTCGCGAGGCCAGCACGAAACCTACATTCACCTAAATCTTAACGCACCTGAGCCGAATTATAATGTACTAGTGAAAGCTACAATATTTTTGGTATGTTACTGAAAAAATGTTGTAAAAATTGACTATATTTTGCTGTACATTAAAGTAATTATACTCATTGTAATATACACATATGCCTTTGGAGTAAAAAAAAATGCTTACAATTTTGTTTGCAGGATTTGCCGTCTCTAGATTTTTCTTTTCTTATCGTACAGCGTTTGCTATTGGCGTTCATCGCCGCGTCTCGAATCAATGTAGACATAGGAATCTAAACATACTATTAACTGTTAACAAACGGAATACAAAATAGTTATTTAGAGTAAAAGTGTGCGAAAAATATTAAAGACGATTTGAACATTATCGCCTTTAAAATCTGGGGATTACCCAAATTACATTCGCTATGAATCGATTCTATAACGAAAGTCAAAAATGTATAGATCTAACAATCACGTTCGATATCTCACACGTAACAAAAACATGACCGATTGAATGTTAATGTCGGTTTCATACATTTTGTTATATCAATCGAAAAGTACTGTGGGTAGCTCCCCTGATATATTTGTGAACATTTAAGTGATGGCCTATAACTTTCTCTATCAGTGGAATGATGCAGGCTGGTGATGATGATGATACACTTTCTAGAATAAGAAACAATAGACAATAGTTTGACTAAAATGTAATAGATATTGTAAAGTTAGACAGTTGAAAAAAAGTCAGCTTAAAAAATTTTTTAATTTAAATTTCCTGAATTCTGTCCGAAGAAACTTAATTCTAATTGGAATGCTGAATGGCAGACGGAATTTTATTTTTGGGACGCCGGTGAAGTTCCTAATTAATTCTGAAGGCACGTTTATAATTCTGATGTTTTTATTTGTGAAGGTTTCAATGGAATCTAGTGAATGACAAACCTTTGTGGTTATAAATTGAGTTGACAAAAGTTTTTAAAAGAAAATTAATTTTAATTATTTTTTTATAGGAGAAGGGGGCAAACGAGCAGCGGATCAGCTAAATCAATTGGTCCGACGCCCACGGACACCTGCAACGCCAGAGGAACCACAAATATGTTGCCGGCCATTGAGGGAGGATTTATTTTCGAATTTCTTATGTACATATTTACCCGACGCTCTTACGGTGAAGGAAAACATCGTGATGTCTGCACATATCTGCGAAGAAATTCAAAGATATGTGTGCAGTCACACAAAATACGCGCTAGTCGTGGAGTTGCGGAAAAATGGAGCCCATCATCGGTCGAACTAATAGAACTACTAAAAAAATTAAGCCGGCTACACATGCTTAGTTTTAAGTTCACAGTTTTAACTGTACAGTTTAACAGCGCAGTTATAACCGACGTGTGACAAAACTGAGAACTGTACAGTTCGACTATGGAGTTAAAATTAACCTGTTGCAGTTTAAACTGTATAGTTAAAACTGTACGCTTAAAAAACTGAACATTTGTAGCCGGCTAGAGGCAATTTTTTACATACACAGAATATGCTAAACGAGAATTTATCCTCTGTTTAATATTAAGCGGCATCCATACACTTTTTTAACAATAAAATATATTACAGAAGCGTAGCCTATTTGCTTAAAATTAACTTTTTTATAGATTTTATTAGAGATTTTCTCTCAGATATTCAAAATATTAATTTGAAATGTACACGTAATAAATTATTTAAACGAAGCGAATGAACTCGAGCACGATAAATCATACGTTCAACCACGCACGATCGTTAAATTTCGTTTTATTGTTTGTTTAATGGTTAAATGTGTATTCACCTTTATAATCTGTATTATATAAGTCATGACAAATTCGTTTTATGTATGAGATAAAGCTTTGATCGTAGAACCAGTAAATTAAATATAATCACTGTATCAATTATTCCAAATTAATAACAATTTGAACTTGAATTGTTAGATTAATGGCCGTTTTCAGTAACAATCCCTAAATTTTAGGTAAACCTTGACGCATTTTAAACGTCACCTAACACTACTTTTGCTTTCACCTTCAGTTAAGTGTCAGTTTAGACCTCAAGGGATCTGTTAGATTTAGGGAGACTCGTAAGTAGACAGACACCTATCTAAAACTACTTTAGGGGTTGGTTGGTGAAAACGGGCATAAAATCGTCAATTCATATGAAATTAGTTTAAATTAAAATAGATATCACCTCCTAAAAGGCCGGCAACGCATCTATGGTTCCTCTGGTATTGCAGATGTCCATGGGCGTCGATGATCACCTCGGTGTTCCCGTTGCTCGTTTGCCCCCTTTTCTTATAAAAAAAATACCTAAAATATATCTAGGTCTATTATAAGCTTACGAGCCTCACAATTAATCGGTAACAAATACAATTAGAATACTTAAACTTCATTATGATAGGTGTTGTTAAAACTATCATGTTTACTGTTAAATTTTAATAAGAGCAAAGACCGTAACCTCCGGGCATTCCCACGCGATAATCTCCGCAACATTGTAATGAAGTTAATATTCCGTAATGCGGAAACATTTTGTTCATTTCTAAATTCTTTTTAATCTGAATCATGAAAAATTGTATAATAAAATACCTTTTACACTTATTATAATTAAAGCGAGGCTTTTTAAAATGTAAAAACTGTTAAAAATTAAAAAGGAATCGTTCTTACATTCTTAACAAGTTAATGCTTAAAAAATATAAATAAAACCGTTAAAAATTCCACTAACTAAAACTAAAAAGATCTGCAATTGCAGATGTCTATGGGCAGCGGTCGCTTCGCTTTTTCAGCGAATCCAGGTGATCGCTTGCTCGTTTACCACTTCGTAATATAAAAAAAGTTAATAGAAACAGATTGAATTAGAAGTAATACGTGTTTAGGCTACAGGCTCGTGGCAGTCAGCCAACTAACTGGATTTGTGAAACGAGGTCAGTGACCTGTAACTGATATTATCAGTATTGGTTTAACAACCAACTTTCAGCTCTACAATTGACAGGATACTAAAAATAGTTTTCTACCGATTATAGGGTAAATATTTATTTTCACAGTTTCTTCTGATACACTTTCAACGTTAATAGATTTTTTTAATATTATAAAGTGGCAAAAGAGCAATCGGCCACCTGGATTCGCTGAAATAGCGTAGGAACCGCTGCTCATAGACACTTGCAATTGCAGATGCGTTGCCTACCCTTAATCTTAACTTCTTCTTTAAAAGCGTAATTTAAAGATTAAAGCGTTAGTATTAATAAATAAAAACATAACCATTGTCTCAAGAAATTATACATTTTAAGGTATATTTTGTACTGCTTTTAAAATTCACAGGATTATTTTCCTAATCTGAAATCCTCTTCCTTTCTTTCTTTATTAATTATTACAAAGCTGAAATTCAATCGTAAAAATATTTTGAGTCAATTTTTTACCATTTGTTATAGCATTTGATTCGCGTAGTTGGATAAAGCCCTTTACCAGAGGTTTAAGGTTTGGGGTCCAAGCTCGTGGCAGGGATACATATTAGCTGTTAATGTTTTTTTTTATTTCGTTCAAAGCTTAAGTACTTTATAAATATAATTCTGTATTACAAAAATATTTACAAAGTATTCTAATTATATTAATATATGGTAATATGCTCATAATTATAATAATTAATATTCTTATAATAAGTTTTGAAGATAATACTGGCAAAGTTCTCATCTTTAATGTAAGAGATTATTCAAAAACTATAAGAAAATCTAGGAACGTAATTAAATTAGTACGAAAGGAGGAGACGGGATTCATTTAACGAACTTTTCTTCTTTCATTATAACTTTTTCTAACTAAAAGAAAAACCAAATGAAATAAGAGGATTTTGTACACGTATTTTGTAGTTGGCCTTTCTACATAATACAAATATGTAATAGTGGGTTTTCACTGATCAAACGCTCATACTAAACAATAATTGCTATTATCACTGACAAAACTAGTATCATGTATTTGTTCCGGTGTTTTGTCAGTAAAGGTTCACGGTAATATCAATCAAGGAAAGTTACTAACTTAAGTTTTAAACTAAGAAGTCTAATGGCCCAGTACTAAAACGTCATTTAAATATGTAACAACATCTTAAATGATAAGACCACGCACTCCAAATTCTTAATTTTAACGTCTTGACTTCTTTACGTTAGATTGTAAATGGCATTACCTTAATCAATTTATCACGAAGTAAATATAAATACCAGTTTTAATATTCAATATTCTATCTCATTAAAAATTTAAAGCGTTCCAGCAAGCAGCTGCATCGAACGTTGTTATTCCGAGTTAATTGATTCAAAGCTTTCACGTCCATTTCTGCAGTTCCACATTCAACTGTGAGCAATTGAAAGGGAACGTATTTGAATATCGACATTGTTCCAGCATTGTTACGTTTATAAATAGAAGTTCTAGTATATCCCGAGTTATAAAGTAAGATCATGATTTTATTAACCTCTAGACATAAAGACGGCTACAAACATTCAGTCTTAACTGAACAGTTCGAAAATTGAAACTGACGTATACTCGTCAATTTGAACTGCCCAGTCGAACTGTGCAGTTAAAACTGAGCGTCTATAGCCACCTTTATGATTTCTTGATCCATTTTCATACTTTTACTATTGTCTTAACACAAGCTTCTTCCGCACGTACCAAAATAGGCTTATTAATCTACAATTAAATAACAGAAAAATAATAACTATATAACTAAGGTCCTTAACTCAGAGAGCAGAGACCACGGACATCTTTTTAACGCGATGCTCAAACCTCTATCGCTCAGAAAAATAATGTCACCTGTAAATTCGTAATGGAATATAAAACATAAAAACGTACTATAACAAAGGCAAGTAAGGTGTAGTTATAAGTACTGAAAACTGTAAATAAAAAAGTCAAATTCAGCAATATCATGATCAAGTCATTGTCAAAAGAAATTTCACAAAACGTCTCAGTCAAATCTTACACAGTCACGTACAAGTCTGTTGCGTGCAAAAATATATGCGGCATATAAATTAAGGCTCAGGTGTATTGGAGCTAAAAATATTACAGCGTTTTCGGCTGCTACCTTTCAACAGAAAGTGAAATAAAACGTCTGTCAGATTTATTGTTCATACTTTGGTTTTTTAAGATTACAAACTTCAGTAAAAAATGAACGACTCATGTCCTACAGTGTTGAAATTTATTATACCACTTTCCCTACCTTTAGAGATCTTATGTTCTTCTGGCTAGTCTACAATTCTTTTACATTATGACTTTTACACAATCCAAAAATAAAATATTCTAGTGAAACTTCACGTTGTCAAATTTAAATCAATAAAACTTATGTCGAAACACCCATATAATCCGATTTCAGTTGAATTTGTCCCTTTTAAGCTGTATCAGTTTGACCTTTCTCTGAACCGTGCGTGAGGCTTAAATATTTAATTAATCAATGGACTTCAATTTTAGTGACAGTTTAAATTAAAACACGTTCGAAATTTGAATGTTTTTAAATTTGGAACGTGAATCTTCGAATTGTTACTTATTGTACATGTCATTTGTTTTTGACATGATTTGAGAAGGTAAAGCCGGCTACAGATTCTGACTTCTAACTGTACAGACAGATTGTTCAGTTGGAAGTGTTCAGTTAAAACTGAACGTCTGTAGTCAGCTTAATGTTTGTTTTACTATGACCTTTTGTAGTCTAAGATTTTGATTTTGCTATATGAGTGACGTCATTTTGTACTTCTTCGTGTTGTTTGTATGAATGTTAGGATTTTTATTTATTCAATTGATTACTAGTTACATAAATAAACATTTTATTCCTACAAAGCTATCTGATATTCAAATAAACACGTACTCTCAAAGTAATTGGATATTTGGAATTCGTCAACATATTATTCTGAGATCGTATCTAAAAATATCTAACATTTTTGTGAGAGCAGAATCGTGTACAACTTAAGCAATTATGGTAATTTTATGAATTATTAATGTATGGAGACCGCAATCATTAGCAATTTACATTTTAATACTGAAGGAATATTTACTGAAAGACATTTTTAAATTCGATCAGAAATTCAATTAATAAAATTATGAAATAAACTAAATAAATTTGTATTAATCGTAAAAAGTGCTAATAGCAGAGATTGAGTTTTTTTTTACGTCTAAATGATAAATAATTCTTCAAACATAAATTAATACTCTACAAAGTTAAGCTATAGTAAAATGTACGCTATATTTTTGTTAGCCTATATTTGACTTTGCCGGCCTACGCTAAAGTTAGCTTAATTTTAACAAATGAACTCGTTAACGTGGTCCAGCGCTAGTTTATTTTTCATAAAAAACCTCTTTTTTAATCTGGACTTTATGAAAAAAAGAGTAAATAACATTGTAACATTTCATAGCGTGGAACATTATTAAGTGTTTCAAAAAACAAAGTTGCAATATAACTTTGAGTTTCCATAGCTAAAATACCTGTATAAAAACATCGTAGTCCTTGTCTTACATATTGAAAAAAGCTGAGATAAAACTATGTTTCGGTCAGATGTTTCGTTCGTGGGGAGTCATAGTTAAAAACATGACGAAATGAAATTTTACCTACGTTCAAAGTAATTACTTTAACGTTTAATTACTGCGTTGTTTCATAGCATTTTATTGCATAGTTTAAAATACTGTGTTTTAATACGATGAGTTTATTTTATAATTGTTTTAAACGACTTAATGGTGATTTTTACACTAAGTTCATAATCATTACCAGCTATACGTCCCCATCGAGGGGCGCGGAGCCTACCCTAAGGGGTGACTAGATCATAGTCAACCACGCTGGCCCAGTGCGGTTTGGTCAACTTCACACATATCTTTGAATTTCTTCGCCGATATGTACAACACGATGTTTTTCACCGTAAGATCATCGGGTAAATAATATGTATATATGAAATCTGAACATCGAAAAACACATTGGTACACGGCGGGATTCGAACTTGGGACCTGCTGAGCAAGTCAAGAGCAAAACCCCTTAACCACCGACAATCATACAGTAAGTTACTGCAGCCAGTTTCGCATTGTCAGTTTCGTGCATTTTTCGCCAATCGAAAGATACTTTGGGCAACACCTTCTGGTCCATACAAGGCTTTAGAGATTATGATACAGTCGAATTGAGAATTCCTTTTGGAAGTCGGTCAAAAATAGCAGTTTTCCATAGCCTCAGCCTAAGTTGTTACTAAATTTACTTCTGTAATTACAGAAGTAAGTCAATTATCCTTTGTGCTATACGTTCATCTTGATAAAACTTGAACTTGAAGATGGATCATAAGCCCGTAGAACTCTGCATCTTATTAGGGTGAAGTGACCGTGGCAATAACGTCGGACCCTACTTTATAAACAAGCTGGCTACTTCTTACAACTTTGTAATTATTCACATAAAATATAACTTTATACAATATTTTTATTTTATCTTTCTTGTTTTTTTATAATCGACTTATGTTCGACTAAAATAAAAATAATAAGTTAACCAAAGCCGGCTACATCTGCACAGTTTAAACTGTACAGTTCAACTGACGTAACAACCGACGTACTACGACTATTTGTACTGCAAAGTCGAGTACAGTTCTCAGTTTTGCCTACACACATCAGCTTTAGCAGTTGAAGTATACAGTTAAAACTGTGCAGTTAAAATTGAGCTTCTGTAGCCGGCTTTATGGTGACATACAAACATTACCTGGACAGACAAAAAGGGGAAAAAATCACGTAAAAACCGTTGAGTAAAGCGCATCAGATAGATAGGTGTTTAATGACACGATAAGAGGACAAATGAGTGGGACTAGCGGGCACTAGGGGGCGCTGAGAGCGCTCCTGGTAAGTGCCGCGCACGTGACGCGATATATCTTGTCATCCCACATTTTTCATTGCTCTATCTAGTATGTGATTTTAAAGTAAAAATACTTTTTTTATATTATAAAGTGGCAAACGAGCAAGCGGCCTGGATTCGCTGAAATAGCGAAGCGAACACTGTCCATAGATGTCTGCAATTGCAGATGTGTTGCCTACCATTAATCAACGGAGACGGAGACGCACAGCAATTGTAGCACACTTTTTTGACACACCCGTGTTTAGTAACACTCACGGGCCACTGAGGCATGACAAGCAGGCTTATCCAAAGTCATTTTCAGTTCTACACCTTCAGGATGTTCATTTTGGAATCTCTTCAGCGAATGTACTTTGTGGTGTTTGAGTGTATTTATATGAAAATATCGTGGTGGCATTGAAGGTGTTAAAAATATCAAATGTACATGGGCGTATAAGACACGTGACTGGTAAACGAATATCGGAAAAGATTTTTTTAGAATACAGTCGAACGTGGATAACAGAGAGTCCAAAGGAACGGGATATTGGTCTCGCTTATAGAGGATTCTCATCGGTACCAAAGAATGACTCTCGCTTATGGAGGTTTTCGCACTTATGCAGGTTTGACTGTGTAGTATAAAAGACCTATTTTGATTTCCTTTTGTCCTGATCCAATATCTCATTTTAAGCTTGAGAGATAAATTTAGTTGTACTATCTCTTTTCTTTTTATCGACATGTTTACCTAATCAATTTAACGGTCCGCTTCCACGAAGGTTGAGGTGTAAAGGTCAGGAGAAAACTTGCTTACTTTACGTCAGTGTCTTTCCTTTCTGTAGTTTATCAACAAAGTAATAATACCGCTTTGTCTTTAATGATCAAACACAAGCTACGAACCTAAACCTTGCTACAAACGTTCAGTGTTAACTGTACAGTTCGAAAAGACGGATATACAGTTCAACTGTACAGTTCTCAGGTTTGCCCACTCGCGTCAGTATTAACTGCGCAGTCGAACTGTACAGACAGCGCGTCTGTAGCCTGCTTTAGGTTATTTCCTTGAAAGTACTCATAGATATTCCAATATATTTTTTTGATATATGAAATATTTTTATTAATATTTTTAACATTTCGTTATTAAATTGACATAGAATTTTATATCAAAAGTAATTTTTGATCGAAAAAAGCCGCGTTCGAATTGCATTAAATAGAATTTAATTTATAAAAGTTCGATTTAAAAGTTAAAAAGCAATTTAAAATACTCTGGCATATAGGTGATTGTATTAAGAGGTATTTTCTCTAAAGCGTTTAAACGAGAACTCGTACAGTTTGATTGAATTTAAAATTCCTCAAAATCTTTTGAGCTCATTTATTAACGACTCGCTCAAACTTGCTTTGTTTAATTTCAAAGTTGAAGGAGATTTTCAGCATTTGACCAGTAAAGATTTATTTTATACAAAAATCTATATAAAAATAAATACTAAGTAAGGTAAAAACGGTTACTATGTCAGTCACTAATATTGAAACAATACTAAAAATATTACCACGTATGTCTCATATTTGAATTAATTCTTATCCTTATCCTTACATAGTATAAAACAATAACGCTTTTGTATGTTTATCCCTATATATCCTTGAATCTTTAAAACTAGGCAACGGATTTTGATGCAGCTTTTTTTTAATAGATAGAGTGATTCATAAGGACCATTTTCATGTATAATACATTAAAATACACAATAAAGTAGAGTAACACTGATAATTTAGTGGTTTTTAATATGATGTCGTAAATTAACACATTTTTAGCGCTTACATTGCAAACGCTGCAGTATTTAGTATCAGCATTATACCTATTTGCACCTGTGCGAAGCCGGGGCGGGTCGGTAGTTTGAAATATAAAATGTTCCGTAAACAACGATTGATATCAAAGAAAATAATAAGAACGGCTACTTATATCGAAAATATAACCTCATAGTTTTTGCTCTTAACAGCTTTTCTGGTAGCGTGAAATATAGTTGAAAGGTTCTCTTTGTCGAGCTCACCTTTTACACGTTTTGTTGCGACTCGCAAACATTTGACCTTACGTACAAAGAGCTGTGCAAACAAAACTAGCGACATAGTCTTTTATATCTTATGCTTTTTAGGTATTAAACTAATTTAACAGCAAATTATTCTTACTGGCCAATTGATCATCATATCAACAACCTCATCCTACTCCCGTAGGATCGGCGCACCAGGTTTTTGTCCTCCACGTTAATCTATCCTCCGTCATCTCAGTCGTCACACCCTTGTTCATTATATCACCTTTAACGCAATCGATCCATCTCTTCCTAGGCCTACCTCTATCGGTGTACTCTAGAATTCACTGGCCAATAGATATGATCGCTTTGTCAATTTTAATTCATACCATAACTGTGATATCATTATTTTATCATAAATGAGATATCATTGTTCATCACACGAATTTCAATCTGTGGTAGATTGAAGTGATTGTGATAAAACTTGGATTGGATTGTAATGTTTTATTAATAGGGAAGAATGGAAATGACTGAACAATAACACTGAAGATAGATAGTGCAGGCCATAGACTTATCAAACCATCTAAATTATAAATGGTTATATTTTGCAAGAGCTTTGCTAAGTTGTTATGACTACGCTATCACAAAACAGGATAAAATATCAAGAGGTGACATTGCTCAATTATGTTTAAGTTCAAAATTCTTAAAAAGTCCTCGTCAAAGTAAAGTGATCTTAAATCTGATTTAAAGTGTTGAAAAATAAAATTCATTCAAAAAATTCCGTCTTGAACTAGTTTTATAAAGACTATTGAATATAAGAGAGAAATAGTTGAAGCCCGAGCGAAGCTTAATAGGAATCCTCTACCGCTAGACTTATTCTCAGCCATAATCTGAAGCATACTTCTTCAAACTCAAGAAATTGAATAGTTTCTGCACATAGTTTAAACGTTCTTTGCATAGGTTATACTCGTTTTAATCTATTAGTTGTATCGTTGTTTATTGCGTAGTTATTCTTTTTTTTATTTTTATTTACAAGTGGCAAACGAGCAAGCGGCCTCCTGGACTCGCTGGATAAACGAAGCGACCGCTGCCCATAGACATCTGCAATTGCAGACGCGTTGCCTACCCTTAATCTTCGGAGGAGGAGACGCACAGTAAGAGTATAATTCCTCTCCCTATTCGTTCCCTCCCCCGGAAAATCCACTTCCTCTTCCCGTAATTTCCTTGTAAAGCCTTGTTCGCACCTGGATAGTATTTTAGTCGAGTAGCAAGTAACATTTATCCGAACAAAGGATTTACTAATGTTCGGACTCGTTTAAGCCTAAACCTACGCACTAGGGCAGTAATTTTGTAACTAAACGTGTCCGAACATCAACATTTTATTTTAGATTAGTAAATCCTTTGTTCAGATACTTGCTGCTTGCTACTCGATTAAAATACTATCCTAGTACGTACAAGGCTTGAGGTTGAATGTGTCACTGAAAGTATATAAAAAAATCAACTTAATTAGCTTCTATCTCAATATGTGAGGGGGCCAGCTAATATCAGCACAGGGACGGCTTAGTCCGTCTCCGCTTTTGCTGAGCTGGCATCTATTACCATTTTAATATACTTATACAATGTAAATTAGTGTTTTAAGTCAATAAATATTTTTCATTTCAAAAATCGTCCTTTAGTAGTAGAATTACAATCATATCATATCAACATAGGTATGTCTATTTAATTATAAACTATGATGAACATAATTTCACTCTTGTTCAACACATTATTGGTGTGCAGTGTTCACATAATAAGCAAAGGTAATATATGGCGGATCCTAAATTAAATTCTCGAGCGGGGAATGTTGTAATTTATCCGGCTTTGTTATTATCATGTAAAAGTTTTTACCTACAAGACTCTGTGTCGCAGCCTCTTAAAATTGTTTTGTTCACTTTAAAGCTGGCTACAGACACTCAGTTTGACTGTACAGTTCGACTGCGCAGTTAAAACTGACGTACACACGTCAAATTGAACTGTACAGTTCTCAGTTTTGCCTACACGTTAGTTTTAACTGTACAGTTAAAAAACTGAACTTTTGTAGTCTGTTTTAGAGAGAGACGTCACATTTTACATTGATCACTATATTGTAAATTAGATACAAGTTCTGTATGAGATTGTTTAATAATTTATTTTAATAGTTAATAATTTATTATGCTGTAATGCAATTTAAAATAATTTAAAGACAACTTTTATACATACATAAACAGTAGAGGTAATTAATATGTTGTTTTTTCTATGCAATTCCACTACATGAAACTAGGAAATAATAAAAAGGATAAAAATATGTTCCTTACACGTATTTTGTCAGTGGAAACCGAGATCAAGCATATCCTAAGCTTAACAAACTACAAACTATAGTAATATACGAAAAATAGTTACAAAATTATCGAACAAAGGAACGTAAATTTCAATCAAATTAATGGTATACGATCAATATAAGGTAGTTAAGAAAATTGGCTGGCAGTTTCCATTTTAAGTTTCTAATGACTCGAGCACTTAGGAAGTTGTTTTTATTACCTTCAACGGCACGCGTCTCATAGTTTGAAATGAACAGCAGGTGCGATTGTCGATCAAAATTGTTAATTGAAAAATTGTACTATGAACTTTAATTACTTATAGTGAAATCGTAAATTGTTATTTTTCCTATAGAAGAAAAAATCCTCAATAAATTTACTAACAGAGTTCTAAGAACGATTTGCTTACTTACCCTAAAGCCTTGTACGCACTAGGATAGTATTTTAGTCGAGTAGCAAGTAGCATGTATCCGAACAAAGGATTTACTAATCTATTCTACTAAAATGTTGCTGTTCGGACACGTTTAGTTACTAAATTACTACCCTAGTGTGTAGGTTTAGGCTTAAACGAGAACAGTAGTAAATCCTTTGTTCGCATAAATGCTACTTACTACTCGACTAAAATACTATCCCGGTGCGAACAAGGCTTAAGGCAGTTGTTTAAGGTCGATGTTTGATATCGATATGTAGTGTGACAAGAAATTAATGGAAAATTAAGATTTTTTATCCTTACATTGTAATCGTAAGATTTCACACTAACCTTCACATATAGGTATGTTATATACCTATTGGGTTACTCAAAAACATGCGCTACAAAGCGATTCGATAACTGGCATGAAAAATGTATGGAACTTATAATGACGTTCGATATCTAACACGTGACAAGCACATGACTTATCGATCATCATTGTTAGTTTTATACATTTTTGTCGATTCCATCAGCGATATCGCCAATCGAAAGATAATTTGGGTAACCCCCTCTGTTCTTTTTGCTCATATAAGGTAAATGGCAACACTGTTTAATTAATATGGAATTTATTAGAAAAATATTGCCGCGAATTATTATTTTATCGTTTTATGTGCGTTAGTGGTTAACTACAGGTACATGGTCAATTACTGGTGACTTTACCTTATATTTCTTTGGCCTGGAATATTACGTTTCTTAGGTTTTTTTTATATTATTAAGTGGCAAACGAGCAAACAGCCACCTGAACTCGCTAATATAGCGAAGCGACCGCTACCTGTAAACATCCACAATTGCAGATGCGTTGCCCACCCTTAAGCTTCGGAGGAGGAGACGCACAGCAAAAGGATAATTCCTCTCCTTTGCGCCCCCTTCCCCGGAAAATCCACTTCCTCTTCCCATCATTTCCTTATAGGAAAAGGATAGGAAGGGAAAGTGGATTAAAAGTTAGTCCTCCGGCACCACACTCATCAGGCGAAACACGGAATTGCTTCCACAGGTTCACAATTTAAGCTGTAAATTGATAAATCCTCGATTGCAATGTCCGCTAGATGACATCCGACGCTTAAATTTCCGATATCTATTGGAATTTTATTTCCATTTAGAGTTTCTTGTAAGCGAGCGACCTTGTTATAGCGCCCGGCAACAGCTGCCGACTCTCACAAACTCATTTTATATACCACTGCTAGGATCTCGCTACTTTTTGTAACCTACGATATTTCGTACTAATAGTGAACCTGCATTCACACGGACGCTTTTTCAACGCGCGTTTATAACACGTTGTGATAGAACAATGTATTTCCATGTATCAGTTATCCATTTATCCACGGAGGCGCTTTAAAGTATTAATCATCAATCAATCAAAAAGCGCAATTTTAATCCTTAAAAATTACTTACATGTTTGTAATGTCATAAAATTGAAGCTTATACGAAATTATCTACCCACGTTATCTCATCTTGAATCATTTTGAATTCTTATCTATATTTTTTCCTATTTAAAAAATGTTTTAAAGCAATATAAAACGGTTAGAGAACGAGATGTTATTAATTTTGAGAAAAGTCTTTTATTGATCCATTATTTAGAAAAATCTGAATCTGGTTTCCGAACATACTCAATTGGTAGGCTATCGATTAACAAGTACGAATAACGTAGGCGTTGTAAGACATCGTAATGGAAATGTTCACTGTTGTATGAAATTCATAAGGTTTTCATATTTTTTTATCAAAGATTTTTTTTTCATCCAATGTTCTTTGATGTCGTGTACCTTTATTTTTTGTTCGAGACTTAATAATTTACTCGAATAATTATTAAAGAAATATTTACCTAATATTTTACTTTGGATAATTATAAGTTCGAGTTTCTTGTAAAAGTTATAAATCATTGAAACATGATATTTGAAAAAGAATATAACTTAAAATTATTTTTTTTAATAATTATTAAATTTACTACAGCTGAATGAGTCTTTATTCAAAGCTCTACGGCTACGGCTGCCATACACGGACTGCTCCAAAAAGCCAATATCGACACGACAATAAAGGCGTTTAACGATCACTATAGTTAAGGTTCGCCATACACGAACAGTAAAAACTTGTTGCTAAAATGAGCTGTTTTTTTTTTCAATCAATAAAAGTTGTTAAATTTTTTTTTTTAATAAATTCTTATATTAATCCGTATTCCGATTGACATCAATTTATAATGAAAAACCGAATATCACCACATCTGATGAGAAAAAAAGCTTTGTTTCCGCGTTCCTTTGAGGCTCAAAGGTTTTATTTCGTGGCGTATTATATTTTGAGGCAGATAAACACTCGCCCTGCGATGCTCCTTTGTGTTATCGGAACTAGGAAACGAGCCGGAAAACGTGTAATAACAGCACAGATGAAATATCGTATGAAAGATATTATATAATTATGTGAAATAAAAATATCTCGTAATTCATCATTAACAAATACTTACTATAGATTTTTTTGGAATAAGTCTGGAGCATGTCTATTAGTGTCCATATAAAGTTCAGTTTGAGTCCCCATTTACTCTATAATGCTATATCACACTATTTATTCAACAATTCGATAATTCTGCATCTAAATGTCAATTTTATAAGCAACAAAGGCGTAAACGTTATTACGCTTACAAAAAAACTTCAATATTTAACAGACATGATGCTTGCAAGCATTATCTTAATGTGCATTGCACAAAGATATGTGTACATAATTAATACTCGCAGAGACGATGTAATCGCTTTAAGAACTAGAATATAATATAGTAACCAATGTAAAGTTGTTTTCTTTGGCTATACTGACATAATGTAAAATACATCGAATATATTTTGTTATTTTAGAATTTGCTAGTATTATGTTTGACAGTAGCGCCAATAAGAATTGTTTATTGTATGTCATTAGAACATATATCCTCTATTCATGTTTAAGACCTATCCAAACTCTATTCATCTCTACTTTGTTAATACTTACTAGTGCGATCTCGTACGCGCTAAATTAAAAAAAAATAGTGAGTAGCCTATGTGTTCTACCAGACTATCTGCTTTCTACATCTTTGAATATATTTTATAGAGATTTGTTAAGCAATTTTCGAGATACGTAGTATCAATCAACACTTTCGCATAATAGAGTGTATGCGAATCATGTCACATCAAATTCAAGAATGAAAATTTGTTTAAAAGCTCACGAACCATGGAAAAGGTTAGAAATAAAAATCAGTTTATGCTTTTTACATTTTATTTCACCATATTCTACTTAACATAATGAAATGGCCAGGAATTAAAATAAAATCAATAATCGCTTAAATTCATAAATAATTCAATTTGAAGAAAAAATATTTTTTATGTCCTTAAATTACTTTGATTAGCATAAAAAGACAATAGCGATCATTGACAATAGGATTTCGCACATTTAATATTATAATATATTTTTTAATCTCCTACTAATAGCTTTGACATATAACATACAATCTTTATAACTTTTTAATGATTTTTTAAAATATATCTTCTGCTTTCATATACATATTGTGATATCACATCCATTATCCTAACATATATTTCTCTACAATAGTCAGTGTAAAGAGCTGCAGGAAGACTTTTAACACCAAAGGAACATTCGACTTTTATATTTTCAACCAACAGTATCAATAAAGAAAAATAAAAAAAAATGAATATTTTTTTTTGTTGTTATTAACGTCACCATCTTAAAGGGTTTTAATGAAACACAATAACAAAAATAGTCAGTGGCGAGGTAAAAAAAAAAGCCTAAAGTAACCTTTGTCCCGGTGTGTTCTACAGAAGGTCCCGAGACTCTCCCACTAGAGAAAAAAAAGTTACTTTTCCTGTTTGTATGTTGGTGGAAAATTATTTAAAAGTCCAATACTCCTTTGATAAACTCTATTAACATTATAACTATGCTCTTACAGCGTCACATTATCATATCGAAAATATATTTTAAAACATACAGACAAAATATTATGAATTATAAAATAACTTCTCACTATCGAAAATACGAACGCGCTTAAGTGAAAAGCTTCTGACATATAGAAATTCAAATACAAATATTAAAATAAATAAGTACACAATTTAAAATAGATAAATAAAATACTAATACGTAAGACTTTTATAAATATTTTTTTTTTCTTAAAATTAATAAGAAATATTTTTTTAAATAATAAAATATGAAAACTCTGATAACAATTTGAACACAACCATAATCCCACAAAAGGAACCCCTATATCGTAAATCACACACAATTCTAACGATTTAAAACTTCTTGACACCGACCTCTATAAATGGACAGGCTAAAAGACATTGCTACAGTCTAGCTAGACGACGCTAATTGTACCGATTAGCACTCGAGATTAGATTCGGAACCAATTAGATACATAGATATTTAGTAGTCTAAGAAGGAATGAAGCGAAATAATTTTTTTTTTCAAACAATGGCTTATCCATTTGTAGAGATCAGTGCTTTGTGACTTAAATAAACACGAGACCTTGACACAGAACCAATATTAACTCAATACGAAGTAAATTCAAAGGTCATTTTGTACGAACTTAACACAGAAACAAATGAAAACTGATTCAATCAAATATTTCGTTCGAAATAAGAACGTGAAGTAAACGTTAAATTAAATTAATATCTTTACACTTATAATGGACCCAAATTAATTAATAACAATTTTGTAAGATTAAGCAGATTTAGATGATTAATTTTCTAGTAATACATCTGCAATACCATTCGATAAAACGCAATTTTACGGCTTATCGAAAACATTCATCTTTTGACATATTTATAACATTTATAAGTATTCTGCTGTTACAATATGAGGACAACACTAAAAGCGATGTAAGAGCGATGCCACATGGGCGTTGCGTTTTCTGTAATGACGGAGCGTTGCGTCGAAGTCGAGTTTTTTATTAAAGCAAATTTCCTTTTCTATTTAACATTGATGGGACGTATGAGTACCTCAAGTGGGACAAAGAAGAGAGGTTATCAATCTAATAACGCTCCTCAACACCACTGCAATCCAAAGACAATCCAACACACATTTGCTCAGTAAACTATGCAACGAAATCGTAATGCTGCGAATCGCATCGCCCGTGTGGCATAGCTCTAAATTTTGAATACAACCGACGTTTTCTAATAGACATCAAAAATACTAATAGCAAGTGACTTGGATATTTCTAGGAATATATCGCTATACTCGTACATCTAGTACCTTGTCAGGGGAAAGTGAATGAATTTAAAATATGGTAATACAAAAAGTTAACAAATCGCATCGCAAAATGTGTATTAGAATTTAATTACATAAATAGTAGAGCAACGTATGAAAATAAACAGACATTTTTATAAAATTTACGCATAAAAATAATTTACAATTCAACTTCGAGATTTTGATACGAGATTTATTTCTATCGAAGAATTGTCAGCGAAAAGTTTTCTTTGCTTATTTTGTAATGAAAATATTCGAAAAATGCTACAAAAACATTATTAAGGATTGTAGAGGTTTAATAAATACATAAAATCATTCAAGTATTTCAAACTTAAGCATTAAACGTTAAAACCCTGTCTATAAAGGAGTTCATGTAATTGACATGCAGAAGCTCAGGAATAAAACTGTGACAAATAACAAAATATATTAGATTATTAGAAACGATATAATACGATATAAGAAATATCTAAGATTTTTCGTACAAAATAGACATTTAAGCGATAGACATGACAAACAGGTAGAGGGTCACTAATGCGGACTGACTTAATATGAAAATAATGCGTTTGCTAAGAGTAAATCTCAATCCGGACACTATTGCTGTCTTTATTCCTTTCATAGAGGATGACAGGGATGGTAATAGAAATGTTACAATACTGGAAATTCATTGTAAGTAACGTCTATAATATTTACGAGGTCCAGTGTTATTTAATACATTAGCAGATAAAGCTCATGTAAGAGTACGCCGCTGACAATCCAAAAAGGATGATGATTCATAAACGATGCAGTAGAATTAGCTTGGTTTGTTTCTGTTAGTGGTCGCTTGAGGCTCAACTCGTTCATTTCAACTGTTCAAATAAATATTGAATATATAATATTGCTTATTTTCTTTCTTTCTTTTCTTTCTTTATTTTCAGCATTACAATTTTAATCTTAGAACTATCGTCGGGACTTCCCGATAAGTAACCGAGGGTACTTGTGATGGGATTTTTTTTTTCACATGTTAATAGAATTAGATAAGACTGCAATGTTACGACATTGCCACTCTTATAATAGAAGAATTAAGGTCTTATAATTACTAAGCATTATGATCATAAGATTTACTTTTAACTTCAAAATCGGCCCTTTGAAAAATTTAGATTAGGATTTGTAGTACAAAAATCAACATTAGTTACGCAAAATTCTGAAAAAGATTAGTAAAATTCCTAGTACTCAAAAATCTAAATTAATTATTACCTGATACAGTCTGTCTCTTGATATCCGCATACCGTTCTCCAGGACCGACGTCATCAGGGATAGTCGCTGTGCAGGTGAGCTGCAGCCTGCCATGCGCAGGAGTCCGTAATTCCGCGATCGACACCCAGAGAGATATCGGCACTATTTGAGGCTCACGTGGCTTCTCGCGGATCTAACACCAATGTTAGCAGTTAGTTGTTGTTTAATAAGACACCTTAGCTTCGCATGAGTAGATGATAAGAACGATTTTTGTACGAATTTTGATAATTGCCCCAAGCAACCGAAGTGACGATCTCGCAATGGACTGGCTTCTTTTCATCCGATCGGGTTTCATGCTTTTCGGTATTGAAGTAACTCAAAAACTACTGGGTCGATTTCAATAATTCTTTCACCGTTGTAAAGCTACATTACCCCCGATTAGCATAGGCTATATTTTTATATTATGTGCGTGCGAAGTAACGGGCAAAACCTAGTATTATAAAACTCACCTTTTTCATTTCTTCGCTTTGTGCTTCATTTAACGTACATTTGTTATGTTTGGTTGTGTTCGGAGTTGTAGTGGTGGTTTCACTAACAAGGGCCCAATACTTAGCGGTGTAATTAAATTCAGGTGCTATATACCTATGGTGATATTTTCTATTTTTATATCCACCACCGCCTTTAGTTCTAGTCGAACTTGATACTCTATATGAGAAATATTTGATAGAATCTTCCGGTACCTAAAAATAAGCGGTTTTAAGTTTTTTTTTCGATATAAGTGTCTACAGACCAGCTAAAAGCTCGGGTGTTAAACACTGGTATGAAATAAAGTAATCAACTGAAATAAAAAACTTTTCTTTAGCACTTTGCAGTGCTATTAAAGTTAGAATTCATTGTTTTGAAGTTATCTGGAAAAGTCTATAATAATAATCCTCCTCGGGCTATTACGTTTGTTGTAAATTTCAATAATTTTTCTAAAGTCCTTGGAATTATAAAATAAAAAGCAGCACGCATTTGCAATTACATCGATCCGGTGGCCAAGAAATGAATTGTTAATGAAATTCCATATGTAGTATTCCCATTATTTAAAATATTATTTACATTCAAGTATAATTGTAAAATTATGAATAAAAATTGTACCAATTTTCATAAAAACACCAGAATCAGAAACAAATAATCTATATACTAATATTATAAAGAGAGAAACTTTGTATTTTTGTTTGTATTGAAATAACTCAAGAACTACTGGGCCGATTTCAAAAATTCTTTCACCATTAGAAAGCTACATTATCCCCGAGTAACATAGGCTATATTATTTAATTCCACTCGGACGAAGTCGCGCACAACAGCTAGTGTGACATAAAACCTGTGGAATCAATTTTGAAATTTTTCATTAATGGGTAAGTGATCAAATTCCTTACATTACCTTTTCATTGTCTATATACCAGGTGAGACGCGGCGCTGGCGCAGCGGGAGCACTGGTGCAGTTAGCTCTTAGCAACCCTTCCACCACTACTGGCTTCCCGAACGTTATTATCGGAGGGTGTTTTTGGGCATCTGATTAAGAATAGTCTCGTGGTTTTAACACGTTTACTGCGGTAAGTAAAATCATAAGCATCGCGGCAGGCCGATGTCGGCCTGTTACGCAGTGAGCGTGTTAATTACATAAAGATTGTACAAAAGAGAATTCTTATTACGAAAGTCACCTCATGTAACGCATGTAACTACGTCAAAATAGGGAGCTCAAAAATCAGAATCAAGTATATTAAAGTAATTTTTTTCTTGAAAAATAAATGATGTTCATATTGAATTTTATGTTAACCATAAGAAGATTATCTAAAGATTTATGTATCTGAAGTGTAGACTCGAGGGCAATATTAGTACTTACAAACGACAGTCAACTGATGCGGCGGCGAGGCGGCGGTAAAGATGGGTGTCTCTAGGGACACCTCGCACCAGTACAAACCAGACGCTGAAGGATCCAAATTCTCAATTGTTATAGAATTCTCTGTCACGAGAGACATCTGCAACAACGTAAAATACAATAATAATTTTAAAGGAACCGTTGTTTTTTAACAACTTCGGTGTGATACGGGGTCTAAAAGACCTACGTGTCTAGCTTACCGTGAATCTAAGAAATTGACCGTCACAGCGACAGTTTTTTTAATTACTTTAGTTTACTTTTTACGGGGTCTAAAACACCTCGTATCGCAGGTACAGAATAAGAAAATCTGCCGCAGACAACGTGTTAAAGTTAAAACTGTTGCTTGCTTTACTCAAGTTAGCATATGTTTCACAAAATAACTTTCAAAGTAAACTAAAGCATTTAAATTGCGAATTAAAATAACATATTTAAATTAGCGTTAAGTCAAACTTACATTTAACTTTCCCCCGGGAAATGTGTAATTGGTATAAGGCGGGACTCTTTCGCGCACATACTGCAGTAGTTTAGCTCCCGACCTCAGGAATTCCACTTTATAAAGTAGTTGTGGTGGTACCTAAATTTAAAAAAAATATACAACTACTGGTACTAGGACTACACGGCTCGTTTTAATACTATGCATTATTGCTTGGTTTCTTATTGTTAAAAATGTAATTGTTTTACTTCCTGGACTATAAAGGCTACCGACGTCTTAAAAATCTTAACTGTTAATTATTATTTATTTTATAACTTTAAACTTTCGTGTTTTTTACTAACATATTGTTCGTAAGAAACGAGAGAAAATATCAGGAGCTCAATCAGTTAAATCGTGGTAAGAATCCCGTTTCTTACGAACTATATGTTATTATTTATTATTATAGTTAACCCTTAAATGGACAATATTGTTTTTAAACAACATACAAAACAGTAACACATACATTTCCTAGACAGTAATACATGTCTATTACACAAATATATTTTTTTAAAACGTCAAACAAAAATCGTCCATTTAAGGGTTAAAACATTATAAATATAAAAATAATTCAAAATAAACATTAATTAGTATTCTATCTCAAAGTGGTTGCATACAAAGTTCCCGGTATAGTACAAACAACGCGGTGTTTTCGTTCGCGAGATGGAATCTTTTATTTATATTAAAACGCGGAGGCGGCGCAGAAAGTGGTTTACTCCGCTATTAATGTCTTATGAAAACTTTCAAACAATTGCTCGTAACTTTCCTGCACTATTTACCAGTTTAAAACTATACCTATCTATACTAATATTATAAAGAGAGAAACTTTGTTTGTATTGAAATAACTCCAGAACTACTGGGCCGATTTGAAAAATTCTTACACTGTTAGAAAGCTACACTATCCCCGAGTAACATAGGCTATATTTTTTAATTCCGCGCGGACGAAGTCGCAAACAACAGCTAGTACTGAATAAACTTATTCAAAACAGCTAAGGAAGCCTTGATGGTTATATTTTTTCTTACATTAATCAAGAAAAAGAATGCAAATTATGTTGCTTCTATTATGACTACTTGTAGCATAAACGATTTTACCACTTTCGAAGAGAGAGAGATATCATTTAATTCGTATGCTTACCCGAATTTCTAAGGTTATAAATAAGTAAAATACTATGTACCTGATGAAGACAACGCATAGTAGCTGAGCCGCCTCGGGCGACCCAGCTGGGCGCGGTAAGACGCACGTCCACGTCTGTCGCCTGGCCACTCCCTGAAACAGTCTTAGCTGATTACTTGAGTTATTACTAGTCAATATTTTCTAATTATTTCAGTATCTATTATTATTATGCTCGAGTACCATAGAATGATATTTAAGTGTTTCTTTTTTATTTAGAAATAATAAGTAAATAAACAAGCTTTCAGTAATTAATATTACTTTCAGAAGAAACGTATTTAATAAACAACATAATATCCTTTCATAGAACCGAAGTTATTCAATTGGTAAGATCAATTTACTCATTCACGCCTCTTAATTAAGGTCGGGTTTCTCTTAATGAATAGTGTGTACGGGTTAACATCGTTACTTACAACACACATTTACACAATGTCGAAAACAAATACAACATAAGATGTACTTGTGTATTATAATCCATTGTATTTAATGGAATATTATGATGATAAGGGTACCAAATACATTGTAATATCAAATGTATGGTGTGGAATAAACAGTAATATAGCAAAGGGTCCAGAGGGACAGGCGGGCATGTTTGTATAGAGATGACGTCATCTGATGACGTCATCCGGGTGTGCGTCCGGGACATGTCGGCGCGTACGAACGATGACAGCTAAGGTAAAAAGCTGACACTTCATATGGCTTAGTACGTAATAGATTCTGCTTAGAATGTCTCTATAGAATAGAAGAATACACGAGTAAATGAAACCCGTTGAATGGATGGATAGAAGAGAATGGAATTAAAATATGACAGCTGATAGTGAGAGCTTTAGTGGCTCAGGGTTGCGAAGAAATTCAAAGATACGTGTAAAGTCAACCAGCCCACATTGAGCCAGCATGATTGATTGGCCTAGTCACTTCTAGCATATCGTAGGTTCTGAGCCCCTCGGTTTAGACATTTAGTGACCCGATGATCATGATAACAGAGAGGTATAAAAAAGCTAGTACATCTTTCAATCCTAAAGAAGAATAAGGACAGGTATATAAGAAGGAATGTATTTACTTACCTTGTTTTATGGTGTATGTCAAACATATAACGATCAAGTAGCAGAGCCATCTTCTGTTCGGCACCATTGCCCAAAACTGTAGTGTACTTACACCATCACTGGCAAATATGTCCGGTCCGGAAATGTTTATAGAAAATCCGGACAACGTATGCCGTTTTATTCATTCATAGTTTCTTCATTAGAATAATCTCTGTAAGGAATACGCTATTTTAGTAGTTTTTGATTATAATTTAATTTGTAAGTTAAGGAAATACAGAGTTATAAGTTAAATATTTTTGGTTTTATAATATTTGGGTAAAAACCTCGGTGGTTTAGGGGGCTCTTGACTTGTGCAGTTCCCGAGTTAGAATTCCACCATGTACCAATGTGTTTTTCGATTTTTTAATTTCATTACTACTTAATTACCCGACGCTCTTACGGTAAAGGTTAACATCGTGATGCAACCGGCACATATTGGGGAAGAAATTCAAAGATATGTGTGAAGTCGACCAACCCGCACTTGGACAAGGTGGTTGACTATAGCCTAGTCACCCCTTAGGGGGTAGGCTCCGCACTTCTCGGTGGCGACGTATACTGAGCTGGTGATGATGAATATTTGGGTAGAGTTGTACGCACAATTATTCTTATATTCGGAAATGTAAAAGTGTACGTTTATCGTTTACTAGTACTTTAAAAACAGCTCTAAAACCAATTTGATCGATAAAGTTTCGAACTAGGTCGTCCTCTCAAACATTTACTTCGGATCATAAATTTTCTTCGTCTCAATATCCTAACAATCTTTTCAAGTTTTTAAAACTATATTTGTGTCTTTAATAGCTATCGCTTGCGGCTTTATCCGCGTGAAATTAAAAAGAAAACTGATCCAGAAGTCGTTTTAGATTTTGTCTATCTCTCAATCTATATTCTAAAGGTCATTGGTCATATCTCACCCAATTATAATACTACAGAGAATTGATTTTAGTTGACGTTATTTCTTTACAACAATGCCATAATAGGAAATACAAATATTACATTTATAACACTTTCAAATAAAATTTTAAAATTCATAACAATACTATGAAGTAATAACATAAATTGAATCCACAGTTCGCTAGCGATATGACTACAATCAAGTAAGTGACAGCTTTCTGATATTACGTTGCCGTATGTTACGCGTTTCCACTGTCTAAAAACTTGTATTAAAATATACTATCGTCGCTTTCACGGTCTTTAAAAAACAGAGACGACAATACCTAATCACTGAACTCCATAAATGGACCAGCAATAAGACGTAGTATGCGCCTATTTGATTTTCGGTGGTGTGGATTAAAATTAATAACATAGATATAATGAACTATAGTAATATCGACAGGCGGCTTTATATCAGAAAGCAAAATCCAATTCGAAGCAATCGCCCATCCGTTTGTAGGGATCAGTGCTTTTATAAAAGTCCTAGCGACCCGCCCTGGCTTCGCACGGGGGCGGGCCGCTAGTAATATTATAAAGAGAGAAACTTTGTATTTTTGTTTTTATTAAAATAACTCAAGAACTACTGGGCAGATTTCAAAAATTCTTTCACTATTAGAAAGCTACATTATCCCCGAGTAACATAGGCTATATTATTTAATTTCACGCGGACGAAATCGCGAGCAACAGCTAGTTACTTTATATATAGAAACATAAAGAAAACTTTATTTCCTTGTCTTGCGTTTAAACTATTTGTACGTAATATTATTAAATTATCGTCCCGAGCTATTTAATTAAGTGTCTCATAATTTTAAATTAAAAACCTGGAACGACGCAATAAATTACACAGACAGCTTAATAAGAAATTGTTGCATTGAATTAAAACAAATGGTTGTACATAAATAGTCACTTTATAACTTTATCTTACTTCAGAACTACTATGCGTGTACAATAACATGATAGTTATGTAAAAAGTGAAATATTATATTTATTATTTTTGAATGAATTACATAAGGACCTGGAAAAGCGAGAACTGGAAACGTGAGAGTCATTCTATGATCCCGACGACCTCCATTAGCGAGAAACTCGGATTAGATAGAAACCTCTATAAGCGAGACAAAACTATAGATCCCTTGACCTCTCAGTTATCCAGGTTCGACTGTATATATATTTAATAAATTCTATTTGCTTTATGTTAGTATAACTTATTATGTCACAGACTATAAATAAGTATCAAGAAAGGTGAGGTCATATTTTATCCATTACTATTCTTTACTTCAAAAGTTCCGATTCCACACAAGTATAAACTATCGCGATAAATATTAAAACTTACTATGACATCTCAATATCAATTATATAAATAATGTTCAACTTTATAGAAAGTAATTGACACTGAAAGTATTAAAAGTTAGACGGTGACTCGACTCGAGTAGGAGGTCGAGTTCTTAGCGGTGTTCGAGAAATTTCAAACTCAGTAGTTGCAGTTCTCGAGTTCGAAATATTTGCTATAAATCAATATTATTACATAAACCGCCCGCCTACGGCCTCACATATGCGCAAGCTTTCAAAATTGACGTCACCGCTTTTAATCTTGATTCAGAATTTCCAATCGGATATTTATTTTCACTCGTTCGATGCTTCTATACAACTTGCTACAATTCCAGTGTCGGTAGAATTGTGAACCAATAAGTCGATGGAAGAACAAAATCGTACAACTGTAAGCTGAATAGACTTGAACGAAATTGAAAACGAGACTTGAAGCCTTTCCGATAACGCATGTAAAACATTGCAAAAGGCATCGGGAAGAAATATGAATCTAAGCTAAATTCAACGCAGAGTTTGCGTCGAGTTAGACTTGGTTCAGCATTGTATAATGAGTCGCTAAATGGTTCACTTAAACAAACCAAAGCGAAGGAGGAGGTTCATATCAAAATTGAATTCACTTTAATCTGAAAGCCATGTATTGTATTTATTAAAATAACTCAGGAACTACTGAGCCGATTTCAAAAATTATTTTACCATTAGAAAGCTACATTACCCTCGAGTAACATTTTTTAAACCCACGTAGACAAAGCCGCGAACTACAGCTAGTTATTTATAAATAGAAAATATAGGAGGTAACAGATAATGTGCAATTTTAATTGTTAATTTAAAAATCGTAATCAAAACCCTAACATAAAACGATGTGTTTTTTTCAATTACCGAGGTAGTCGCGGTAAATTCAAGCGCGCTTAAGTCACCTTGACAGGCACCGCGAGGAAAAAGCCCTTTAAGTCCGTGTCACAATCCTTGTACAACAAAAGGACACTTTTAAATTATAAAAAACTTAAAATGGAACTTCAAAAACCTCGCATTTATTTTACAAACCTTGTAATATTTATTGTAAATTGAAAATATAAAACATAATTATATTAAATTCAACTTAATTTAAAGTGAAAAAAAAACAATTGTTATTATCACTACCTACTACCATGTATTAGTAGAGACATAGTTAATAGTTTAAACTAAATCTACTAAAAGTATCCGTAACTGACGACTGACCTATGTATAGTTGTATGGATGCAAAACAAGAGGCGTGCCTGAACATCCATAAATAAACCTACATCGATACGAACTTTATAGGTTACAGTTCAAATTAAAATAAGTAAATTAGCTTCAAAAGTAGTCTAGGACATCTAAAAGCCCCACCTATGTTTGGTTGGCCACTATGACCTTTAACAACTATAAATAAAAACTAAAATTAACTAAAATCATATACACTACTAGAATATACTCGCGACTTAGTAGTAAGTTCGACCCATGATGGGGTCTATTTTCCGCAACTCCACGAATAGCGCGTATTTTGCGTGACCTCACACATATCTTTGAATTTCTTCGCTAATATGTGCAGGTTGCATCAACGATGTTTTCCTTCATCTAAGAGCGTCGGATAAATATGTACATATAAAAATTGAAAATCGAAAAACTCTGGACTTTGTCGGGGCAGATTAAAAAAGCTTATTAAAGACTTTGTGTTATTTCAGGCTTTGTTCTACATGTATGCCAAACGTCATTAAAATCTGAGAGACCTTTTAAAAAACATTCTTCTATCAAACTTTCGAATTTATTATATTAGTAAGTACAGGGGGGATTACCCAAAGTACATGCGCTAAAAATCGATCCGATATCGAACATCAAAACTGTATAGAACTTATAATGACTTTCGTCACACCTGACATGATTTATCGAATGTCATAGTCAGTTTCATACATTTTTGTTGATTCCATCAGCGATATCGCCAAACGAAAGATACTTTGAATGACCCCCAGACGTATGACATTGGAGTCTATCCACGTTTGAACTCAATCCTGCAATTACCAATCACAGTTTATTCTACCATATGATTGCCAATTAGACTAACGTTGTCCATTTTCACTTTTAAGGTTACGAACTTTTGAATCTTAGAACTAAACTAGGTCACAAGTAATTATATACAAAATACGAACACATTTTATATACCTATTCATATACCATCGAAAGTTTAAAGTTCCTCCTGCGCAGATCATGCGCAATCAAGCTGCGCGAAATTCAACCTTATCGGTAAGTACTTATAAAACTTTTCCGGCCTAAAAAGTTGTTTCAAATCTCTCTTTTACACATAACCGCGCACAAGAAAGTTTATTCTACAACTTTTAACTCAATAAAAAACATTTTACAACTATTTTTATAAAATAAAATAATTTTACTTACGTGAAAAAAAATCGCCCATTCATTAATTACCTCAACCGTGTTCTGTTTCGCGTAGCGTCGTAGCAGCGTCACCTGTAGAGTTGGTATTTTTTCACATTCCACGTTCTACGGCGTAGAGGCAAACGAACGCCGGTACAGCCGAAGCTACACTGACGCGCCCCGCGCCGCATCGACCGCGCCCCCTCCCCGGTCCTAAGTGCGATTTTACAAAACGCCTTATTACCCCGTCCAGCTAAATGCTATCGTTTTCTTTTATTAATCACATTGAAGTGTATTGATGGCTTATTATTTAGAAAGTACTACTCCTATATATTTGTAAAACAAAGTTCCTTTTTTTTCTTCTCTGCAATAAGTTTTTATCGACTCTCATTTAGAAATGACACTTTGAACATAGTTTTTTATCAGTGACAAGAAAGTTTTTCCGACTTAAAATTGTCTAAAGAATCTTAAAGATCAAGATTGTTCCCTTGCAGTTCTTAAAAGTAGAGATTTTGGCTAGATTATTGGTCCGATTCTTAGCAGCCTACGGCTAACTGACAAGGCCATGGACCAGCATTATAAATTTGTTCAAATTTGCTTTAATAAAAATGCGAGATATAAAAATAATGATACATTTTTCAGTTATACAAAATAGATGAATTTTATATGAAAATACAAAATCTTCTTTAAATCCGAACTTATATTTTACAATATTATTCTCATCTGTCGAAATTTAATAAAAGCCTTCCTCAGCTAGGCAATGTGATGATAAAATCTGAGAGACAGCTGACTCTGGGACCTGTTTTACTGACAGGTGTAAAATAACTGTAAGGTTTTTATGTAGTACAGTAATATCGAATTTATCATAACCATTTACCAAAAAACTGAAAAAAACTTAGGTCATAGAAAAACATACTAATGTAAAAACTTTAGGAAAAATTTATGAAGATATGAGAAAAGTAGCAATCTATGAAGATATTAATTAACGCGGCTAGAACTCACGTGTAGTATTCCGGTAACGGTACCGACAAGTAAGTTTTAACGGTACCGAAAAGACACGTTTCGGACTCTTCGGCAGTCCATCTTCAGGGGAAATTCTTTATCTTTGCCCTGAAGATGGACTCCCGAAATTCTTCATCTTCGTCTTGAAGATGAACTCCGAAATTCTTCATCTTCGCCCTAAAGATGGACTGTCGTAATTCTTCATCTTCGCCCTAATAGTGGACTGCCGAAGAGTCCGAAACTAGTCGGCACCGTTACCGTAAAACTACACGTGGTTTCTAGCCGCATTAATTATTATGATAATATGATAATGTCTCACGAAAGTTTTAAGAATTTAATTATTAAGATATTCTTTAATATTATAACATGTACGTTAGTTTTAATTTATATATAAACATGTTTTAAACTCAAACCAATACAATTCAATGACAATGCGTTGTCCCGCGTCCGTAGACACCGTCCCTCCCACATTAATTAAAACCTTTGTTAGAGGACTATATTTTCAATTTATCGCCTGTATAGGGAATCGTTTTGTTTTACATAAAGGGTACTAAAATCGATTGTATGTAAAGTCGCAAACATTTTTTTTATTTATTTTCTTGTCAAGTCACGCAAAATACATGCTAGACGTGGAGTTGTGGAAAATGGACCCTATCGTGGGTCGGAACTACTTACTTATTTTTTTATATTTAAAATTAAACATTAAAAAATAATCACCCATTAAATAAAATGACTGTGGAAAAGTAAAAATTTGTTGTTATTAATTTTTAAAACCGTTAATATTAAATACTAGCGTTTACTAGGTGGAATTATGTAGCCTATGTTACTCGGGGATAATGTAGCTTTCTAATGGTGAAAGAATTTTTGAAATCGGCCAAGTAGTTTTTGAATTATTTCAATACATACAAACCTACAAAGTTTTCCTCTTCATAATGTTAGCGTAGATTATGCTCTCTAACACTAAGCTTAATATTTAACTTTTCAAGTTTGGGGATTAAAGCTTCTAAAAACATTGTGTGAAATCAGTGCGATCTTGTTGTAACTAATGGATGTCGTTTAGTATCTGCTCACAAGTTCGTCCTCTCTAAGCCGATTGCAATTCAATGTTCCTAAAGCTTATTGCTAAATGGGGAACGTGATAAGATAAAACGTAACACATACTTTTTCCGTGTGGATTTTAAAAGTTTGTTTTAATCTATTAATACGTTTTATTATATTAAAAATTATGAGCATAGCTTTGTTAATTAAGTTTAATTATTTCTTAGGTAAAGGAAAACATCGTAATGCAACCAGCACATATCGGCGAAAAAATTTAAAGATATGCGTATTCACGCAAAATACGCGCTAGTCGTGGAGCTGCGGAAAATGAAGTCCATCATGGGTCGAACCTTACCTTACCTTAATTAAGTTTAATCAATAAGTTCTTAGTTTTTTAAAAGAATGGATGATTAATTTAAAACCCCCTTATAAATGAAAAAATGTATAAAGTACTGCGATAAACGAGGACTATTATACGATACCGGAGTCGATTATACGATACCGGAGGACACTCAAAATTAAATAAGATAGACCAGGGATCTCATTGGACCAAATTATGTATCATAAGAAGTACCAAGAACAAGGATGTTCTGTATTTTGGAATAAATTTGATGAATGTACCAGTACCAAACATAGAAAGTAATAACGCTGATTCTCGTTTCGGAAAAAAGCGGAAAGAGTTTTTGTCCAAAAGTGCGGAGATTTACAAAAGTAATTGAGAAAGAGGATTTTTTAATCGTTTATCATCTTTACTAAATAAAAGTAAAATTTATAACAAAAACTATTAACTCATTAAATTACTTTTAATCGTTGTATCGATATTAAATTTTGTCACACAAAGCTCCATTGTTATGAAAGTCGATAACCAAACATAATTCCGCTAATGGCGTCTTCCAAATTGTTTATTTAATCATAGTAATTGGTCTGGTGTAATTAATTAATATTATTAGTGATTATTTATATTAGAAAAACAAACTTTTTTTTGTAGGAATGATAAGTTTGGAAAAGAAAGGTTTTTAAAAACTTTTATATGTCTCTTTTCATAAAATAAGGGGCAAACGAGCAGCTTTGACAAGATAACATAATAATAGGATTGCAAAAAGCCCTTTTGGATATTCTTTTACTAGTATTACCCTTGCTAAGGTCTTCTAATTTAATATCACAAAGTAGAATTGGTATTCTACTTTGTGATATTAAATTAGCTGTTGTGGTCAACAGCTCGGTATTAATATTACAAAATAATGTAACCTCTGACATATTTCACTTGACCTTGAAATGTCAAAAGGTCAACAATGTCAATGATCTCATAAAGGTGATCTGAGCAATACTTCCTTATGCGAAACCTTTTCGTAAGTGGTCAGTTGGAAACATTGCTTTAAGGTGTTTTATTTAAATAGTTGTTACATTCATCTTACAAATATTCGAATGTTACGATGAATGGATAGATGTTTGTTTGAAGACTCCTCCGATACAACTTGACGGTTCTCGGCGAAATTTAGTATAGCTGTAGAACACATAAGAACCCATAGGCTGTTTAATATGTTATAATTAATTCCATGCAGATGAAGTCGCGGGCAACAGTTTTTGTAGAATAAATTATAATATTACCTAAAAATCTACAGAACCAACCTAATGTAATTTTAATAGTTCGCGTTAGAATTTCTAGTTAAACTACCATTAAAACGCAATGTACACTCATCCTGTTTCTGCACTCTTACTCCCTAAGGAGCAGTATGCACGCAGGGAACTATTCATACATGTCTAGGACAAAATAAACTGTCGTCCTTTAGAAATTTAATGATGCCTAGCTTCTTGAATGGACCTTGGACATTTATTCATTCCTGTCCGGCCGTACGCGGTCATTGCACGTAGACAGGATTCTTAACAATACAAATTAATGATTTTTACTGACAGGAACTGAAGAATTGTGCTTATTGGATTTTATATTATAAAAAATGTTTGGACTATATGAAGATTCGTCTAGAAAGATAAGGATGGAGCAATGACGAGACGAATAAACCAGTCATTCTCTGGTCCCAACGAGCTAAATCCATAAGCGAGAAACTCGAATTAGACAGAAACCTCTATACATGATGTGTGTGATGTGATGTCCCAAAATTCAACGTTAAGCCAGTGCCAGTGCATCATCAGATCGGTAACTACGTAGGGAAAATTAATAAAAAAAATCTAACTCTTTTAGTTTAAGACTTATTTTAACTAATTTGAATTTAATTGCTCTTTGATACCCGACCCTATCCGATTAGCCACTGTCTCTTGAGCTATAAACATAGTCCTAATTTATATATCGTGGTCCCTTGTACTCTCGCTTATACAGGTTCGACTGTATTCCACAAGTTAATACTCATAGAAGTCAGGTGTTAAGATATTACAGGTTTAAAGGTGTGACTAATAAGACTTCAAGTTTAAAAGCAACGAAATACAATAAAGGGAACCAGGTCAAAGCGGAATGCACAGCTTTTAATATCTTTCTTGGAATACGTTTCACTCGAGAAAGGTTGTAAAATCATATGTTCAGATGTCGTAATATATTTTCAATCAAATGTACATATGTTTGCATATTTTTATTGATTTTACAAAAAGCTATACATTGCGGCATTTGATGTCGTTTAAAGATGATTATAGGAAACCCTCATAGTTAATTTAGTATGATAAATCTTATACTAAAGCGCTCCTTAACTGAGATTTATACTATCGTAAGTACTTCAGTTAGTGTAAGAATTTCCTGGAAAACCTTTACTCTCTCATTTCATTTATTTAAATTCTAAGAAATAAAATACGCGTCATCTTGAAACTTGGAAGTGTGTGTCGTGTAAAATTTCCGAAGACATTAAATTTCATAGGATAGTATTGAAGTAGGTCAGTCGTTCAAACCCGTATGCATTGTTTGCATTTTTGTTTGTTGTTTCAAATATGGCGTCTGATTTATGATGTCCGTTAGCTTTATAATATACGCCGTGCTGTGGTTCGCTATTATATTAGCCTGCATTTATACGGACGCTTATTTAACGTCGGCGTTGGCGTTTTTCTAGCTCATTACGATCGCTGTAAAATGACTATTCAACCAACGCTCAAAATCCAATGCTGCGTTATAAACATTTGTTCTATCCCAACGTTTTTAGCGCGCGTTGAAAAAGCGCTCTTGTGAATGGAGTTACGATATTAAACCAGTTTCAATGTAAACAACGGTGGTCTAGGCGCGTAAACAAACCCCAGAACATTATAAATATTTTGATAATAAAAACCAGCCCATTTTTTTAAGGTTTCTTGCCTTGATAATGGTGGTTACTTATTAATTTGATACGTATCTATAACTTTTTCCTTTTATAACATTTTTACTGTTAGGAATCATATAAATTAATATTCTTGTCTTGATTCAGTAATAATCATTAAGTAAGTTCATTAAGATCCGAGCGCGGTGTTGCTCCCGCAAACATTGAATACCACTTATTTATTCAAGCGTCTTATTAAATTGCGGCGACTTGCCGACTGGGGAATGTATGAAGAATTAGCATTTGATGGAGTTAGAAATAAGCTTTACCTGTAAAAATAAATTTAAAATATAAAAATATATTAAAGCAGTCTCTACTTTTGACTGCTCAAAATATTTAAACACGTTATTGACTTTTATTCACGTTTTTGTCCAAGTTTTTTTGTAATGAAAACTCACAGACTTACGGTTATCTTGGTCCTGACAAAAGCATTTCAAAAGATATACAAATTATCAGTAATTGCTTTGATGTTCAGAATCGCACAAAGTTTTAATCGTTCCCAGTTATCAATACTTCATCGATTTATTACGTCCGTCCTCCGGAGAAACTTTATCCGTTAAAAGAAGTTTGCGTGATGAAGCAAAACTGTTTCATCATAGCATCATACTTTTGAAGCAGTTCCGTTGAAACTATTCCTTATTTAATAACTGCGAGCGTTCGAGGCTTTGGTTTAAATTCGATTCATAGTTTACAAACTGTTTTATTATGACAAATCTCAAACAATTTAAAATACGTATTTTATAATGAGCTTCTTGTTGCTTTATCTTATAAATGAATTGAATTGAATTAACTTGTAGGTTATTTTTTAAATTATTGTGTTAAAATAATATATTTTTTTAAAATACGTATAAATGATGACGAATATAAATAAAAACAGATAAAAAATAAACTATTTTTAAATGATAATAATTTAAATTGTTAATGTTTGTATTTGATTCAACAAACATGGCTGATTACGATTACTTTGAACGCAGCCTCAAGGGATCATTTACAGCTTTTGCTAAATTGTTTTCAATTTCCTCTTCGGGTTTAATGATCGTTTTACGCCTCCCTTACACCTTTGTAATATCAACGGGACATTAAAGGAAATATATGAACCAAACGTAAACTTCCATTAAATTTTTCATTGTCTGCAACAGTAAAGTGAGAATTTATTTCTTTAATGTAATGACTTTTTGTTATTGAATTACATTGCGTAGGACTGATAAAAATAAAGCAAGTTTTAATTACCAAAAAGTACATGAAACCATTTAATATGACACCATACCCACAACAATAATATTAATTTTAAATCCAGTTCTTAGTTTCTTTTTTGTTTGATCTGTACTTTTCGAATTTTGACAGTTTGAGGTCATTGACCTGCACATTCTAATTTCAAACGTATTTCAATGATGCTCAATTGTTACTTACCTTTTGGTTACTGGCAACGCTTAAAGGAGCTTTGCGACCACGTTTAAATATTTTGTCAGTGTCGAGTGCAGGAGCCGGGTCGATACGTTGAACGGTACTGTGCGAGTAACTGCAGGCCATTTATCTTATCGATTAAATTGCCTCTACTCTGACCTGACGATAATCTTCTTTGTGGAACTAAAGCTTTTGTTTAAATTGTTTGATGAATAATAATGGGGTCTTTTAACTATAATTTGTATCAAATATTATCCGACAGTTAAATATTTTATTTGAAATGTTATTTCATTAAATATACGGAACTGACAATTCCTGAATCTGACTCGGGTTTGTCCGGTCTCGTTTATTCTAAGCATTGAATACGGGTGCATTATGTAAATGTACATTGTTCTCGGAAATCTTTGAGTAATAAGCGAGATAGCGGTTGATAATAACAAGCTACTGAAACTACTCGGAATTGAGTTCGCATAATTATGCATGTGCAAGTTCTGCATACATAGACGATTGTAGAATACAAAATCAACAAGCAACGATGCAATTTTAAACAAAACATTTTTATACAATACTAGCTGCTGTGCGCGACTTCGTTCGCGTAGAATTAAATAATATAACCTATGTTACTCGGGAATAATGTAGCTTTCTAATGTAGCATTTTTGATATCTGCCCAGTAGTTCTTGAGTTATTTCAATACATACAAAAATACAAAGTTTCTCTCTTTATAATATTAGTATAGACTATATTAAAGTTTGAATGGTATGAGTTTGTGATACGGAAGACTTTAAAATACGAATTTGGAGGGGGTCCATTTGGAATTTGTATGGTTACTGGACACGAGTGACTTGTTTAAGAAATAGGATAAAGGCAGTGACGTTGTAGTGTTTAAAATAGAATCTTCTTCGTTTCTATCAAAAAGCATAGGTAGTATTAGGCACTAAACACAAGTGAAAGAAGAAAACAATGATTTCTTGTATATTTCAAAGGCTTTTGTTATTTTACCCCATTTATCTCCCAAGTTACCAGTCATGTTTTGCAGCAGTAGCAACAGCAGTTGGATTTAATATTTTATCACTGTCGTGTGTTGAAAATCTTACTGACATAATTTTCAACGCTTCCACGTGTGAAAATGTAGCGTTTAATTCAACAATCTTCAAGTTTCAAAATGACTGAGGATGCTTTTGATCAAAATTCGACGATCAACATAGATGTCCTGGCCATGTTTTGGCACTTATATTGAGACATATTGTTTACAGATTTAATATGAGAATTTTAAAAACAGTATATTCATGCAAGTGTTACTGGAATCAAAAGCCACATAATGTGTATAAGAGAACCGTCATTTATTATACTGGTATATCTAGGATGTTATTTTAGATCATCATAGCATCACCAGCTCACTATACGTCCCCACCAAGGAGCGCGGAGCCTACCCCTTAAGGGTTGACTGTGGGCTATGGCCTAGTCACCCTGGATATAGGATGACTATGGTCAAACACGCTGGCTCAGAGCAGGTTGGTTTAGGTTTATTTGTTTATGGTTGGTTTATTTTAGATAGAAATATGCAATTGTATGAATATTCTACGATTGAAGTATAATATTTGTAGTGACGCCTTATACAAATTATTCAACTCCAGTCTGCAGTCTAATGGATTCAAAACTTGCATATGCATATTTTATGCAAACTGTATTCCTAGTTAGTTTCACCGATTCCAGAAACAAGTCCCTATATCCAGATTTACGTTAATTACTATGGTCTCTATTAGATGTTGGTAAATTAGTTTCCACTGTTGAAACGTCGATGCAAAAACATATAGTTCTCTGAATTTTTTAAGGAGGATTAGCGAGATGACAATTGTACCAGTTATGAACGTAATCTTTTTTTCATTGCGATAAATATAATTATTTATGAGAAATTCATTGGCCTCAGAACATTCGGGGAATATAGTTGTAAAAATACATTGGGCTTATAATATACTGTTCCAAGGTCATAAAATGTTAAAAGCATTAAAACCAATCTTTATAACATTGACATTACCGTAATATTATTTTAGTAAAGATTTAAAGGTAGTTAAAACATTTAGTGTTCCGTGTAATAATCCTCTGATTAGATTTTCGTTCCGGATTAAATCCGCTCTGGTAATCGATTTAATGTTTATCTACGTTAACGTATGCAACTAATTTTACAGTTGACGGGACTTAATGGAGGAACCTTTAAGTGGGAGATAGCTTACGGGTATTTTGTAATTCTATTTAATAACTTCCTGATAAGTAATTATCTAATGTCATGTTCATTTGTAAAATTAATTGGATATATAACTACCGATTTAAAACATTAAACGATTCTGACAGTCGAAGGTTCAAACATTCAATATGTAAGAGCGTCTTGTATCGTCCGCGCTAAAACACCAAATTTTACAACAATTTCATTTAAGCGATGCTTACGTTACGAAGTATTTGAGTTGTGTTTGAATTAACGGCCGTGAGTCCAGCTTTTTATCTTTTACCTGATATCGAGAGAAAATGACATAAATCTATGATAAATATGTGTTATTATTAAAAGTAAAACCTTAAAGGTATATATTGAGTAGATATAAAAATTATGGCATTTATTACGATATTTTTAAAATAAAACGATGTTACAGTTAACCTACCTAACCAGTACAGTTCGTGCACATTTTCTCACGGGACAACGTCATATGTTGGAGTAGCGAGCTTTTGTACTCTGACAATGACAAAATATAAACTATACTGATAGAAAAATATAAATTGTAGTATGTGATTTTTCCGTTAAACAAAGTAATAATACAACTAAAGAATTTACCAGTAAAATAATTGTCTATGAGCCTCGGGATTCCGAGACAAATCCAAGAGAAAATTGATTTCTTAGTAGTACCAAAAATGTGCCTTTAACGTATTGGCTTATTGATTTTATGATAATACGGAATAAGATCTTTGAACTACTGATTTCTATTCATACATACGATATCTCTAGATTTCTATGTAAATTATAATTCGATACGAGAAATCGCAAAAGCCTGTACAGTCCCACAGCTGGGACTGTTATGGGATTGTTGGGGCACGTCGCGTGGGTCACGCAAGTTGTAGAAATATTCTGACAACTTTCTTTTTACGATGTCAATCTCCATGTACTATGACATAATTATTAATTTTATTACTATAATAGGTAAAAGGTTGAAGGTTTTGACCCATGATGGGCTCCATTTTCCGCAACTCCACGACTAGCGCGTATTTTGCGTGAATACACATATCTTTGAATTTATTCACCGATATGTGCAGATTGCATCACGATGTTTTCCTTCACCTAAGAGAGTCGTAAATATGTACATATGGAAATCGAAAATCGAAAAACACATTGGTACATGGCGGGATTCGAACTCGGGACCTGCAGTTTACAAGTCAAGAGCTAAATAGAGCCACCGACGCTCTCTATAATAGGTATATTCTAATATTTAGAATCAATTTTTTTGTTCAAGAATAAATGTATTCTTTTACAAGCTAAGTGTTCTTCCAGGCTATGGTTTACATCTGTGCATTTATTCTAGTTCCGTTCTTCCGTTCTGGAGATATCTTCAATCCATACATCCATCCCAGGATTCGCATTAATTATATTAACAAAGTAATATTTGTAAGAAGTAAGATAATTAAGATTAAATATAACTTGAACTGTATTTTAATATAAATTAAATTACGTAATTATCTATTCACGTTCCTGGCTTTAACATAAAGCAACATAATTATACAAAGTTCTAACATCGTTCCGCATTTGTAAATACAAGTGAAACTCTGTAAGTTAATTACAAATAAGGCTCTTCGTACACAAGGCTTTATAAATCTGCTATTTTAATATGAACGACTAACGATTTATCTCATAGAGATTCGGACAACGGTACGTATCGCTGACATATGGGATTGTTATGCCGATAGCGAATGGGTATAGCTTCGTGTATGAACGGCCTAAGCCACCGATTCTCAGTAAGATACGCAACGTGAAACAATAATAGCGCTGTTTCAATTAACTATTATGTGTTAATTGCGTTGTTTCAGTAGAACGCTTTGACCAGGATATTTAAAATAAATAAACGTTGTTGTTCAAAGTTTACAAAGGTTTTTTGTACAATATTTTAAATGTAACGTATTGTATTTTTGGGATTGTACTCGCATTCGGACTTTAACATAATTTGTCTTTTTTCTCTGAAAATAGGAATCTTCTCAGTAAAGTTGGTCGGATTGGACTCAAGTCCATTTTATTGTAGACATAAGAGTACTTAGCGGGGAGAAGAAAAATGTTTTATATTTTTCAAATCTAAGGTTCAATTTAATTTCTAAAGCTGTATTTACATAACGTGTATTTTCGGTACAAAATATATACTCGTAGTAACAGATATGTTGAAATATTCAAAATGCTTGCAAGATTGATGTACACCGCTACCCTGGGTAGTGTCTGCAAGCTCACGCTAATATTTTGTCACTGTCGAGCGCAGATGAGCTCCTACCTTCACTTTAAACGCTTTAACGTGAGAAAGTGCTCAACGTTTGTCTTGTCAATATAAATTGCAACGATATTGAAGCTAAACCGAATCTTGTGTAAATAGAAATCATACATTTATCTCTTGTTGGAATTTAGTCGCGACAAATGCTGGTAAAATTGCGAACACAACAGACACAGTTATCAAGGAAGATGAAAGTAACAGGGAACAATCAACACAAGCTATAATTCTGAATGAAAAAACAAAACATGAGGCTGTTGAGGATGTTTACTACGCATATTTGTAAAAATCCCATGTCTCATCCTTTTCATTTATTAATAAAGAAAATGAAATAAAATGTATAACAGGAGCGCAATACGATCATCAACCCTCTTGAGGCAAATTGGAATCAATTTGCCTAAATGCATAAAAGTTCCCCCCAAGAGGCAATATTTATGAAAATTGAGCTTCCCTCTACTGCTCATGTTTATTTATTGAGAATTGGAAAACCAATTTTACATCGTAGATAAGTATGAAATGAAAATCTCTTTATTGACATTTATGGTCCTTCGACGTGAACCGGATAATTGAGATATTTACTCTTGTCAAGTGAATTTGTCAAGCTCATTGCGAAATCACACTTTACAAGAAAATGATCATTTCGTTACGCAGTTGTGTATATCAGAGTTTGATTCGGTATGTTTTTGATGGATAAAGCGCAATTAAAGACAGACAAAATAAAATTGAAAGTGTTACAACTTGGTAAATCGTTTGCAAAATCTATTCTAATTTGATAAATGTTCATCCATTAATACCTTATAAAGTCGAATTTCATTAATTTAGAACATCTACGTTGAAACGATCTGAAAGCACCTCCAAGTTCTATTGAATCCTTTTTCTTCTACCTTCGAAGGATCATTAATCATTATTTAGTTTGACGTTAAAAGCTCCCTACTTTACTTATTTAGTATTTATCATCTATTGTTACATTTCTTGTATTTTCACATGAATATCAATAAAGTTTAGGTTTACAATTTGGTTGAACAAAAAATTGAGTATTGTTTAACCGACTTCCAACAGAAGGAGGTTATCAAGTCAATGAGTTTTCAAACCTATCAATAAATAGCTATAGCTCACAAATAATAGTATTTTATTAATATAACAGGTATGAATGGTTTGCATAAAAGGTGTATAAAATTATTCTATACTATATTATTTTATACTTTTTAGTTATTTTTAAGCTTTTTATTTAATTTTTTTTCGTTTTGGAAGGGGGTTTCTTTTATTAAATGAATTTTTTTTTCAAATTAACGGCTTTATTTCGATATCTCTCACACGAATATAAAGCATTCATTATTTTCAAATTTTTCATTAAATTATAAATTACATAAAACTTAAAAAGGTTACAATGTACGCTGCAAAGCCCCTTAAAAGCTTCTTAACGATCGTAGTTCTTCAATTTTGCTCTGAAAACTTTGTCGAGTTGAGCAGTTTAAGTTTTTAATCCCTTTAAGTGGTTCTAGTATTTGTCAGAGGAGATTATTGCTCCAATTAAACTATTTAATTAAGAAACACTTTGATGCACAGTTTATTGGTTAATTAGTTTTGACCAGTCATTTGTTTCCTTCAAGTGTTTACCTTTCTTTAATTTTGTATTGTTGTGATGATAAAGATAACTTTCTTCTGCCTTAAGTTTGTTGGAAATCTAGTATACAGTCCTTTAACTAAATTGAATTGTTACTTTACGTTTAAAGTTAAGACAGAAGTGAATATTTCATGCCGCATTGACGGCAAATGATGTCCTTATCTCTAGGCGGCTTAGCTTGAGTAACCGCGCCGCGTTAGCTCGGCCTATCTAAATTACAGGCTCGTCCGTCTCTCGACGAAACTTAGTATAATCTTAGTCTAAGGAATTACGCATCTAAGCCCTTTGATAATATTAGTTTATAAATCAAAGAATAACGCAATCAGTCATAGTAAAAAATCACAAATTCAAGCCTAAATAAGTCTCCGTCTTAAACTAAATTAATTGCTAGAAACATGATGTATGTGGAAAAATATAGGAAAAGCTAAAGAAATACATTTCTGTGTTTTAATTGGTATAAAGTATTATTTATAAGAAGTTAGAAAAGAGAAAAAATCTGACGAAATAATTTTTATCCGTAATGCAAGGAGGAGGATCGAGGAGGAGTTACCCATCGTTATAATCTATATTTTTTTATTTCTTTTTTATTTCAATTAACACATTTCGCTTAGGGTAATCTCTTATCAATTTTCTGAAACTCTCGGCTAAAATATAAATAACTTTCTTACCTCCAGCAATAAAGAGGGGCCGGGCAATTTCGTTAAAATTCAGGTTGCGAACCATTCCAACAAAAAATGTCTTAACTGCAAGCCGTCTAATACATGAAAACGTGCTTATTGCCTACCCAAGTTAATAGTTTAAGTTTCTTTGGGATTTCTAATAAAAATGAACACAATAAATTATTGATTATTATTTCTTTTTAGCGATAAAGGTGCAAACTATAATTATTTCACATACTAAATTGGTAAAGTTTTTAACGATGTTTTTAACTGTTTTTCTATTTGTGATTTGACTTCAGAAGCCTACACTAACGTTAACTTATTCTAGAAAGAAGACTTTTAACAGTAGTTTAAAGAGATTTTTTCCTGGCAGCTTATAAAAGTTGAAACTGCATTAAAACTTAAATCGCGCATATCTCGTTCAGAACTACAAAATTCAATAGAAAAAGCTATTCGAAAGTGAAATCGAGTGTTGAAGAGAAAGTTTAACGTCATATTGAGCTGTGAAAAGAAGTCTGCAAGAGTTTACAATTAGGTCCTACGTACATAAGGCAATTTACACATCATTAAATTGTATTGCATAAGTTGGTTAGAAATAGCCGCGTATCCTCGTAGTAGAGGATCTTTAGAACTCGATCCCCAAATTTCGAAAAAATAATAAAGTACTGCGATAAACGAGGGCCAGTCGTTGATTATAAGATACTGGAGAACACTCGGAACAAAATAAGATAGACCAGCGTCTCATTGGACCAAATTATGTATCATAAGAGTACCAGGGACAAGGATGTTCTGTATTTTGGAATAATTTTTATGATTATACCAGTACCAAACGTAGAAAGTGCAACAGTAATAACGCCGATTCTCGTTTCGGAATAAAGCGGTTTAAGTTAAATGGTAATACAATTTTGACTATTTAACAGATTCTATTTGACCATGACATTGGGTTAGTCATTATTTATGCTTAAGCTATTAATTTTAGCAGTTTCCCTATTGTACAATAAATTATAAATATGGACACAATGTCATCGTAACGGGTACTTATGGAACAAAGCTGACAAAACGCGATAATTCATTATGCTAACGAGACAGGCTGCCTTCGACGGTGATGGATTATAACATACCCTCGCATAAACATGAACCTTGCATATAAAAAATGCTTTAAAACAATATGTAGATTTTGCTCATATTATAACGTACGATGTTGATTTTGTCAATTTATTTAAAACTAGCTGTTGATCGCGACTACCGCTTGGAATTAAAAAATATAGCCTATGTGACTCGATAATGTAGCTTTCAATGAGTGAAAGAATTTTTGAAATCGGCCAAGTAGTTCTTGAGTTATTTCAGTACATACTAACATACTCGTACAAAGTTTCTCTCTTTAATATTAGTATAGAATTTTTAACTACTTAAGTATTATTTGTCGTCTCGCCTTCGTAAAAATGATGACTAGACTCAATTCGGGAGATAAAAATAAAACTAAAATTATCTAGAAAATAATCTTTTATTATCATTTAAGATATTTAATATTTTCTTATTACAATCTCTAGTGTTAAAAAAAGTGCAAATTGTTTTAGTTTTGTTACCAAAATACTTGTCAAAAATCGTATTTTTTAATGAAAATGAAATAATGATTAGGTTTTTGTTATTTCTACAGTTGATTAATTTCAAGTTTAGCTTCAACTTTATGTTTTAAATTTATATGTGATAATAATCTTTTCTTATAATAAAAAGATCGGTTGCAATTCGTGCACTTATAAGGTAGTTCTCCAGAATGCACCATTCGATGTCGTTTCAGTTGCATCGACGTGGGGAAGCATTTGTCACACTGATCACATGAAAATGGTCTTTGACCAGTATGCTTTCTCATATGTACCTTTAAATAAGACTTCGCTTTGAATTTCATACCACAATCTTTGCAACTAAATGGTCTTATGTCTGTGTGCCAGAACTTATGATTTTTTAATACATGTTCAGATACGTAATATTTCAAACAAATATCGCATTGGAATTTCTTTTCTTTAGTAACGTATTTCAAATGATCTCTTAAAGACGGCGGTGATTTGAATGTTTTATTGCAATGTGTACATTTCACTGGTTCCTTTGTATGCACTGTGTTAAAGTGTACCTATAATAAAAGTTCAATGTATTTTAAATTTGCAAGAGTTTATGAAAATTCTAACCTAAGTAATGATACTTAGGTTATGTTGTCTTACCCTTAAATATGATGCTCGTTTAAACGCTTTACCACAAATATGACAAATACTGTCTCTTTTATTTGCATGTTCTTCCAGATGCGACTTTATCAAACACCTAAATAGGAATCTGTAAGAGGAAGAAAGTATTATTATACAATCCAAAACTAAAATCGTTGAACCATAGACAAACTGCATATTAGGCGTATAAGTGGTAAATTCCAAAATATTTTCCTCAAAACAGTTAAAAAACTAAATAATAGTAGCTATAAATATCAAACAATATAACTTCACTTACACAAATTTTCAAATAATAACTGAAAAAAAGCGTAATGGCCGCCATATATGACTTTTGACATTGTTGTTTACATAATTTTGGCTTTGAAATGATACGAGATACATACTTTTTCCCGCAAAGATCGCAGATATATTTTCCTTCTTTATGAAGTCTTTCGTGATCTCTCCAGGCTACGTATGAACGGAATGTTTTCCTACAGACAGAGCAAAGTCCGCCATCTTTGTTCAAATGTACCGATCTATAGTGGAACTGTTGTGTCTTGATAGTTAAGTTACTTGCATCGCAAATATGACAAATTCTATTCGCTGTTTTTGAAAAAAATGCATACGGTTGATGAACTGATCTGAAAATATGATATATTTTTGGTATTCGATATTCATTTATTTTTTAAAACCACTTTATCTTGTATTTTAATGATTGATTTATTAACAAAATGAGAAAAATAAAATATTGCTATTTGCAATAAAAAAACAAAAGCTAAATCCGGTAAAAACTCGTGGATGTCAAAATAATCTTAGACTTCCGATTACAATAAAAAAACAACTATTTTGGACTCAATAGAAAACTCAATTACTCTAGAAAATCTTCCAAACGATAATCAAGTCAATTCAGAGTTAGTGATCCTCGGCATTGTTCGTCCTTTTGTAATATTAAGGAGACTACATCTCATTGTATGCAATGCCTACGCAATTTTCCGCAATCTTGTCGAGGACACTACTCCTTGACATACGCTTTTACTGAGAAATACAAACCTATTCAAATAGTATTCTTGGTTATATTTTTAGTAAAATTATATTTAATACTAGCTAGAAGATAATGTAGTTCTATTATGGTGAAAGAATTTTTGAAATCGGTCCAGTAGTTCTTGAGTTATTTCAATACATACAAAATACAAGGTTTCCTCTATACTCGTATAATATTAGTTTAGATAGCCCGGTCTATCTTTGGTCGCAGCTTTTGCTCATAGATGGAATAAAAGTCCATGATTGGCTCGAAAAGTATACACCATGTTAAAACTTTATTTTCCAAAATATTACTAACCTAACCTATCTATGCCATAATGTCACAAAATAACGTGGATTAGGCCCTTAATTATATAAAACGCATTTTACATAATAGAAATAGTTAGAGAAAAACCTAACCTATGTCCAAACAATTCAGCAAGATCCTCGCCCACATAGCTGCATAGTTTACAGCTTAAATCATTGTCTTTCCAATGTTCACTCAAATGTATCACCATATCTTCATGATTAGGTGATGAAAAACGACATATACCTAAAATACATGCATATTATTTAAATGGACAGAGCACACACAAAAATGTATTATTCCCTTTTGTTTAACCCCCTTTTTTAGTAGAAGGAGGACAACGAGCAGCGGATGGCCTAAATAAAATAAAACTTTTTTTATATCTTAGTAAATGGATAAAAAATGTATCACACATCCTTCAGACTTACCACAAAAAAAATCACTTGAGTTCTTTTTTCTTTTTTCTTTCTTTTCAATAACTGAAGGAGGCCTGTCTTTTGCATTAACAACAGCATTTTGAATATTGTTATGCTTAAAACATGTTTGTTTCATATGCTTTATAAGACATTTGAATTTCTCTAAAAGAAAAAGTCAAAACTATTTATGATACAAAAAGTTAGTCACAATCAAACTGACATTTACAGAAACCCTACATACATACAAACATATCCACAAAATACATTATTTTATTAAAAAAAAACAAATACAGACTGTTACTTACTAATAAAATGTTTTCTATTGAAAAAAATTTATAAAATTAACACATTTTTAATATTATTCTGAACAAATACACAATTTTTATAGTATTCATGTAGGATATATTAATTTAATAAACTCATTAATTGCCACACATACAAAGAAAACACATAGCAAGTTCATAGAAAAGTAGAGCATAGCAAAAGGAGCCAGCTCAGCGTATGCGGGGCCGGATTAAACCTTTCCTATGCTGGTTTTCTGCTGGCTACATTGCACTCATATGGATTGGTATACAAAATATTTGGAGAGGGTAACAAAAAAATGCACTTACGATATTGCTTCTTGCATTTGAAACATTCTAAAACTTTTATTCGCCCCTTCCCATATTCATTATTGCTATAGTTTATATCATCATACATTATCTCTTCTGTGATATTTTTGTAGTTTTTTTCTCTACGAGATTTTAGACTAGGATTTTCGTTAACAGTTTCATTGCTTTGTGATTTTGTTATGTTTGTATTAGAATTATGAATGCTTTTTTTATTATTAGAAAATTCATTTTCAATTAAATTTATAGTGTCACAACTGGTTATATTCACTGCTTCAATTGTTGAAAGCTTCTCTTTACAAATATTCTAAAATTATTTTATACATGCATTATCTATTTAATTTGTATATTTTAAAGTTTAGAATTAAAAATTCAATTTTAATCATAAGCCGGCTACAGACATTACATTTTTTAACTGTACAGTTCTCAGTTTTGTCAGCAGAAGAACTGTACAGTTAAAGCTGAGTGTCTGTAACCAACTTTATTAATATTATTTGAATGTTTAGAAAAATCAATAATTGTTTGTTAGAAGGTATCTATTAACCGACTAAACAGATCTATATGAAATTAGACATAGATATACAGCTACTAGCTGTTCTGCTCGACTTTGTCCGCGTGGAATTAAATAATATAGCCTATGTTACTCAGGGATAATGTAGCTTCCTAGTGTTGAAAGAATTTTTGATATCGGCCCAGTAGTTCTTGAGTTATTTCAATACAAACAAAAATACAAAGTTTCTCTTTTTATAATATTAGTATAGATAATATATTGATATAAAAATTATGCTAGTAAATAAATGATGCTGCAGAAATAATTGTTAATCCAATTCCTATAAACATGTAGACAGATTTTATAAACAAACCCTTTAACTTTAATTTTTAAGTCTGCTACAAACATTCTCGTTTCAACTGTGCCGTTAAAACTAACATATGTCAATTTAAACTGCACAGTATTACTGTACAGTTCTGTTTTATTAACACATGTCTGTATATCGGCGCAATCGAACTGTACAGTTAAAGCTGGTTTTAGCCGGCTACATTGATTGACCCAGTGTTGTACATTTAATCGAAGTCTTACTCAGCATTCTCATTGTAAAGAAAAAAAAATAGTTGCTAAGAGTTACAGGTCAGCTACATAATAACAGAGTATAAACTTACATTTATATTATTCTCTATAGATTTTAATATTTTATCAGATTTAAGACATTGCAATTTGAAATCTGAATATTTCTTAATAACTGTAGCGCATGGCAGACACAATACTTGTGTCGTGTCATTTTGATCTACCTGCAATTAAAAAGTATATTAAAATACTAATTCCTCAAAACAATCATTTTACAAAATCTTAATTTTAAGATTATGGAATATTCCAAAGACACAGTTCCTAAATACTATTTGTTTGTATGTTAAGGTATGCATTTTTTGATTTAAGACCTCTAAATATAACTGTAGTTTAACAATTTCAAACAATTTGTATCACTAGATTTATCTCCACACAATCATGTTTCTTTTAAGTTTTACACGGCTTTGGAAACTTTAATAACATTGAAAGCAAGTATAAAAATTAGTTTTGTAAATAAATTGTGGTATCTAATTTTAATAATAAGAAAACTTACTGTTACTCCAACACAAAACTCAAAAAGTTGAGAAAGTTCACTTTTGTATTTTATAGAGACATTTTCATTGTTGGTTTTTAAACACGAGCGACAAGTCTTTGCGTTAATTTTATTCTTTTCAAAATTTGTAAGCATTTTGTACATTTATATACAGTAAAACATGAGAATAGAGAATAGTAACCTAAAAACAAATTCCAACAGCAACCGCTTATTTTCCGTCTGTGCTGACAGCTGACATTTCTAAAAAAAGCATAAACATTCATTCTTGTTTTTAATTTCAAAGACAATAAACTTTAGCACCCAGTCTTTTTAGCTACCTTAAAAAAATGATGAAGCAATTTTTTACCACATATTTTAAACCAAAGATATATTATACTGTAGATGGAACACTCGATGCCTAAAAGTGAGGCATTTTCTTTGACCTCCGGAGGTCAAATGTAGGGAAATCTCCCTAAGTGTTAACCTCTAAATTACATTTGCCGACATAAAAAGTCGACCGAATGTAACCTCTATTCTCAAATTTAAATTGTATTTCATAGTATTTACTAAAGTTTAATATTATAATTAATAGATACATTTTTAAAACGCTAATTAAAATTTTATAACAACCATAAAACAAAAATAGTCTTTGTTAAAAATTGTTTGGATTTAAATAAAATAATAATAATTAAAAACGATAATTACCGTTTTGATGAATGTTTTAGTTTATTCTACTGTTAATTTTAATAATTAAAAAAAACACACACAATTTCCCAAACTTGGGAATTTTTTTCATGATACTGGCAAGTTTTTTTTTTAATAATTTCTTGTTTGGCACGCTTTTTAACGTCAAATTAGTATGGAGTGCTACCTCTATGTATAATATCTCTTTGTTTTAAACTGGCTTAAAGGTCTTTGTTACCAGGACAAAAAATCTCAACAAAAAAAAAAACTTTGTTTTAAATCTTATTAAAAGAACTTGAAAGTGAGGTACAACCATATTTCATAACTTTAATATGGGTCCCATGTTTTATTGTGTGAGCACGAACATGCATAAGCTAATGAGTTCTTTTTAATTTTTTTTATCTTGCTTAAAATTCTACGTTATTAAACATATTGTTTTTTCTTTCTTTCATCCTTACATATATCAGTACGAAAATTGTTTCAAAATTATCTCAAAACACAAGGTATTATCGGAAGTTATGACTGCGATGATCCCTCGGGCATGTCACTGAGCGTGACCTCATTAACATAAATAGTTTTCCGTGTAAGTTTCAGCTTGATTACTCGATTGTGTTATGAATTATGCGAGGGTTTGGTACTTGCCATTGTCTTGGGTTTATAGACGGAGTCGATTTGGACGTTGATATCTATATTAGTTTGATAAATGTATTTCTTGCGGTTTTAATTATATTTAAGAGTATTTATATAGTTATGAGATTTGTAGTTGCGTTTACATTTGTAGTGCGGCTTGTTGTGAACCGTTGATAATTAATGAATACTAGGGTTTGCAATCCCGCACTGCGGGATCCCGCAGCGTATTACGGAATCCGTGTGTGTAAGCTTCAGCCGGTGAAAAATTATTCAAATTATGGCTTTAATATACTGAGACACTTGCTTTACGAAGGATTTGCTCTCAAAACTATTGTTTTTTATGTAAATTGCACAACTTAAGTTGATTTCGCGGTATTGCACTACAAAATCTTATTTAGTTTTAACTCTGATGGATTGGAAAGTAAGTATTTTATTTTATTGCAAATACGGCTATTTATTTATTATCTATATACCAAACAAATATAGAGGCAAACAAAGTATGGCTGCATGTAGTGTTTGTCATATATGATCGCAAGTTAGTGTGGGATCCCGCAGTGCGGGATTGCAAACCCTAATGAATACCAAACGTTACCCTTTCTGATAGAAGGAAAGCACAAAACATAAAACGTAGTGGGCACATTTTACTATATGTTCTTTAAAAGGATATGGAAAGAGATGATTTGGATCTAGCTTAGACCTCGATATTTACGTATTGACAGTTTATTATTAACATTGCAATTTGTTTCAAAGTATCGAAGGAAAAGTTTCCAATGGAAAGTTTCGAAATTGAACAGCAAAGTTACGTTGAAACAATTAATGCAATTACCTACTTACAGCTTGCCAGTGCTAGCGGTGAGCCTCAAATTAGTCGGATTAAACTTTTAACCCGAGATAAGGAAAGTCTTGCTTTTAATGTAAAAGTAATAGATTAGAGAGAACTGATGTATTTTATTAACATTTCATTTTATAATTGGAGTAATTTTACGAAGAAGTATTTTTCATTTAACAAAATGCTTGCCAAAAAAATGTTTGTCAAAAAGGTACGAGGAGCATCAGTTAAAAGTCGATGTCCAGCTAATCTCTAGTCATGTGGGAAAATATCCTTTCCTGGTTTATTCCAAAATGTTAAAATTCAATACATTTCCATTTAAGATTTATATAAAATCTCAATATTAATCCAATAGAAAACTGAAGAGTAAAGACTAAGTGAGTTTGTGGAGCTTTTGAAACTTAAAAGAGCCAGTAAAAGCTTTTAGTGCTTCAGTAAAAGACTAATTGACATTTAAAAAAGCTTGGATTCTTTACAGTTAGAGCTTAAAATAAAATAAAACGCAGGAAAGCTACGCGCTAAGGGGAACAAGAAAACGGGGTTCAAAATCATCAATTTAAAAGTTATTGTACTTCCAATGAAGACGTAACTTTTTTATGCTTCCTACAATATTATTATCTTAGGTTTCCTTGAGCTTTCTGTCGTACATTGAACTTGTAAAAAGACTCGAATAGTAAAATAATTTAGTAAAATAAATTAACAAAATTCCTCCGCCTTAATAACGGTAATGTTATTGTTACAAGTCCCTTAAAATGCTCGTCGCGTCGGAGTTTGTTTAGAGTCAACTCGAAAGGAGTTTGAATAGCTTTCGAGGCTCGTTTTCGGAGTAAATTAAGTCTATTTTATTTTTATCAAGGGGTCTCATTTTTCGTAAAACGGTAAATAAAAATAGAAAGAATCTGTTATACTTGGTTTTTCAGGATTATTTACAAAAAATATTAAAAACTGTGGCAAAGATTCTATATACTTTGCACTATACTTTACCAAATACTGGAATTTATCATAATTATCTTTTCTTACTAATGCACTTTTAATTTGATTGTTTTACGACCGAATTTTCAAACGCCTCTCAATTTGTAAGAGCATCTTACACGTTAAGTCCACACTTAAACTCCAAATACGGCTATCTCATTTAATTTTGACGCCACTTCGATTTTAAGCGACGCTTACGTAACGAAGTATTTGAGTGGCGTTTAAACATACGGCCGTTAGTACTTTATTTTTGCTTTTTATTTTTGGTTGGGTTTAAGAAATATTCTACCAAGTTCTTAATAGATGAGCATCTTAAATTTTCAAGGTCATAACATATTGTAATTTCGTAATAATTTAATTTGGTGTTGCGAGCACCGATTGCGTGCCGTGGCCCCATTGTTTCAGCAAGCTAATCTAAAAGCCAATTATAAATCGTATCGCGTGTTCTTAAAACGAAAGCAAGACAGGCCGCGAGGGATTGTCGTCGTTCCCGGACCCTAAACTTAATACACGTCATTTAAAAGAATACTCATTAAACGATTTTCGGTTGATATAATTTAATTAAGAAAAAGTAACGTTGGGTTTAGTAGAATGATTATGCTTCTTCAATAAAAAACAAATAATGAATCAAATTACATGAGCCTCTATCAAAGATAATTCTTATTAATTCTATTGATATATACTAGCTGTTGCTCGCGACTTCGTCCGCGTAAAATTAAATATTTTACCTATGTTACTCAAGGAGAATGTAGCTTTGTAATGGTGAAAGAATTTTTGAAATCGGCCCAGTAATTCTTGAGTTATTCCCATTCATATAAAAATACTAAGTTTCTCTCTTTATAATATCAGTATAGATTTATTGATCTTCACTACCTTATCCTACTCCCGTAGGATGAGCGCACCAGGTTTTTGTCCTCTACGTTAATCTAACCTCCGCCATCTGAATTTGTCTCTTTGATAAATCTATACTAATATTATAAAGAGAGAAACTTTGTATTTTTGTTTGTATTGAAATAACTCAAGAACTACTGGACCGATTTCAAAAATTCTTTCGCCATTAGAAAGCTACATTATCCCAGAGTAACATAGGCTATATTTTATAATTTCACGGAGACGAAGTCGTGCACAATAGCTAGTAAATTAGATTATAATGCAAAATAGTACTCGTAGAAGAGGATTTGAAGAACTTTTACAATTATTATTTGGAACAGTTTGACGAGCCATTAATAAACAATGTAAAGAACAAAGAGCAAAGAAGTGTCTCTTGGGAAGACCTGAATGTATTTGCGGAACATTTAAAACATGGGCAAGTAAGAATAAACTATCTGAATATTGTCTCTATGTATGGTTTAAATATGAAAACATGTTTACGTGGACTTGAATATGGCTTTTTTGTTGAGTTTAGTGTATGGAAGTAAAAAGATTTTATTTTAATACTAGCGACCCGCCCCGGCTTCGCACGAGTGCAAATCGGTATAATGCTAATACTAGATACTGCAGCTTTTGCAATGTAAGCGCTAAAATGTGTTAATTTATGACATCATATTAAAAACCTCTAAATTATCAGTGTTACTCTAATATATCGTGAATGTATTATACATGAAAACCTTCCTTATGAATCAATATATCTATTAAAACCGCATCAAAATCGGTTGCGTAGTTTTAAAGATTCAAGCATATTTAGGGACAGACATAAAAAATCGGATAAGGATAACCTTATCCTCATCCTTATTCTTACATAGTAATAATCATAATCATAATCCTTATGGACGTTTGTTTTTTTGTGTCATGACAACAGAGATTTATAATTGTTAATAAAATAATTAAAAAACAATAACATACATTAATATTTATTGCGATAGGAATATACCTATATTCTTAGAATTTCAGAATAGTTTGTCGTTTCAGCTTTACTAAGATATATTCCTTCAGTCGTGTATTCACGATGCCCCTGAGACGTGACAGAATGATTGATATTCTTACACGCCTTCAACTAAATAAGTTGTTATAGTAATTAGTTGAAGACGTTATGTTTCATATCCACGTTATAGATTTTTCTTATGTTTATCTATAGATGATTTTTGATAGAACAAAATATATTCGGGCGTATTCTGAAGTATCTTATTTCATAAAACAAACAAAAGAACACGATGTACAAGGAAGTACACAAATATTTTGGTTATAAGATAGGTAACTGCGTGTTACGAAATGTCTACGACGTAGAAAGGTCGCGCTACGACGCAATTGCTACGACACGTAGAGGTGTAGCGGTCTTATTGTAAACTTCATATACCTATAATCTGACTAGATATATAAAATCTACAATGAAAGTAAGTCTTACTCTGTGTCATCTCATCCGAAAATTAAGCATAGGCAATGCATCTGTAATTGCAGATGTCTATGGGCTGCGGTCGCTTACTTCAGTATATCCAGGTGGCCGCTTGCTCGTTTGCCACTTGATAACATAAAAAAAAACAAAATTGACATTTGAAATTCCTAGATAATATTATTATAAGATTTCAGCAATGATTTTCGATCTGATAGTGATGTGGGATTTAGTAAGAAGGATGAATAAAAATATTTCGTCTCATATTTCAAGAAATATTCCACTAAAACTTAATTTCTTCTGTAGTATTAATATAAGTTTAGTATATGGGTCTAATCAAACGGAAGTTGGTTTGGTATTGATTAATCTATATTAATATTATAAAAAGAAAAACTTTGTATTTTTGCATGTATTGAAATAACTCAAAGACTACTGGGCTGATTTCAAAAAATCTTTAACCATTATAAATCTTTATTATCCCCGAATAACATAGGCTATATTATTTAATTCAGGGCGGACGAAGGCGCGAACAATAGCAAGTTTTATATAAACTTAAGGTAGGTATAAACCTATCTACACTTAACACAAGTTACAATAAGTAGGCATCGTATAAAATGAAAGCTCGAAGCCTTTAATCTACCTCTATGCTATTTAATCTATGGATACGAGTTTGTATCCGTCACACAATACAACTCTGAGATGAGAAATACAATATATATCTTCATATATAATTTTCTTTTGTATTGAAATATTATAATCTTATTCTAGATATTTTCTATCCTAAAATAATGAAACTTCTATCCCATATAATAATATTATATATTTACTAGCGACACGCCCAGGCTTCGCACGGGTGCAATGCTTGTACATAGTCGGTCGTTAGTTATACATATAAACCTTTATATTCAATCACTCTATTTATTAAATAAAATCCGTTGCGTAGTTTTAAAGATTTAAGCATATATAGCGACAGAGAAATCGAGTTTGAATTATACTAAATAGTAATTATTCTATTTCCGTAGAAGGACCTAGAATAGCACATTGTACTAGATTTTTGTTTTCCTATTCATGAATATTTTGTTTTCAACTCTACTTCGAAAAAAGTAGAAAAATATTCGGAATCAGTAAATTTATTCCAGTCAATCTCACAACTACGCGTGTCGTCTTCGTATAGTAAATTTTTATCATCCCAATGTGGCCATCATATTTGAATAACTTTAGGAACTAAACGTCGGTATGGAAATTCGTAAGTGCAAAGTTATTCAACGATTTATATTGTTTACATTACATCCCATCATTGACTTTTAAATGACAGGACATGTCTAGCATGCACATTCACATCAAAGTTAAATTCGAATAACAACAGACAATTGTTTTTACATGTGCTTGTTAAAACACACAAGCACGTGTGTACATTAAGTTGTGCGTTTATAAAAAGATAAATGTCAGCATGATTTGCATACCTGTGACTAACATGTTCACGTCCCGCGAAGTGTTGTAGAATTTATTAAGTAGGTACATAGGCAATAGAAGCACTTAGCCTAGTCCGTTCCTTTATAGTCGAAGTACCTGAAATGCGCTGAAAGCAATGTTGGATTTGAATTATTCATATTGAAAAGTTTAAATTTATGTTCTCGTATGATTCAGCCCTTACGAGCATATTCGCAGTCGCGTTAATGTCTTCAGATATTTTATGAATAGAATCCCAGACGCGGTTTATTCATGAATTAATAAATGTTCAGTAAAAACTTTCATCGGCTGTCTTTCTTTGGTCGATGACCTACGTTACCTTTGTTCATAACATTCTGTTAATAATAAATAATAATTTTTAAATAATTTACGTAAATAATTGTAAAGTAATGTAAGATTCGACCCATGATAGGCTCCATTTTCCCGCAACTCCACGACTAGTGCGTATTTTAGCAAATACACATATCTTTAAATTTCTTCGCCGATATGTGCAGACATCACGATGGTTTCCTTCACCTAAGAGCGTCGGGTAAATATGTACATAATTATGAAAATCGAAAAACACATTGGTACATAGCGGGATTCGAACTCGGGAACTGTAGTTTACAAGTCAAGAGCTAAACCCCTGAGCCACTGACGCTCTTTAAATAATCTTATTGATTATATTTACAATTGATTTGTAACATATCTAGACTACGTACCGTTAATACTTCGGGTCCTTCAAGAAGCGAGCGTATCACCTCCTCAAAGACCGGCAACGCATCTGTGGTTCCTCTGGTATTGCAAATGTGAGAGTCGTTGATCACCTCGGTGTTTCCGCTGTTTAAACCCTTTACTTATAAAAAAAATCTACCAAGAACATATGTATATTTTATTTATATCATAATACTAATAAACTGTCGAAAGTAAATAAAAAAAATGTAAGTAAGTTTTTTTTGTATTTTTGTTTTCTTTTAAGTAAAGTATACCATTAAACCACTCTAATACCCAATAGTACTAATCAAAGAAAAGATATGAAGTGTAAAAGTTGTTTTAGTATACATTAACATTTTTATATTTAAATACATCAGAGTTTCGAAAATAATGCTGCTATCTAAAACATTAAAGTGGCTGTAACTACCCCAGAATCATCGTAAAACCCTCGAGCTATAATAATAAAGTTAAAAAAGTTTACACGACGTCTGCTTTGGAATGTTCACGATTAACTCCTAATGAACTTTAGAGGGCGAAGTAATTACACAAAGGAGTTTTTATTGAATTAATAAAAAGGATTGGAAGATTAAAAAAATATAGATTTTAGTCTATGGCAGGTGACCGTTGCTATTTACCGTCCTACTTATTCAGGTCCCGTACGATGTGGGCGGGCAAAGCTTGCTTATAGATCGGAGCCGGCCAGTGTGTTTCGAAGTGCCGGCGCGCGCGGACGTCTTGTACCCTGTTGCGAATAGACAGAGACGTATATACTAATACTGAGGTGCGAGAGCGAGACACGAACACACGACGCTCTATTTCAACAGGTCGTTATTGAAACTTAAAACTAAATGGTGATCCTGTGCAATAATTTCAACTTCTGTTATGTTTTTAAGTGTTTTAAAAGTTTAATTAGTCATTAATTATTAATATCACTTAAAAAACAATTATTTTATTAATGAATGGTTTATGTTTGTTTTTAAAATAGGTACAATTATGTAGGATTTTAAAACTTTTCATAATAATCATTAGATTTAAAAAATATAATATATTTTTTTTATTTTATACTCTGGATAGTGACGATAATTTAGTGTACAACCGGTGGTTATAATAGTCAATGGTCGGGGATTCAAATCTAAGCAAATTTGCTATCAATATATTTTATGTATATATTTTTAAGTGTTATAAATTATAATCCGCGTTCGTCTTAATTGGCTGAAACTTTTAGTACTTTTAGTGGCAAAAAAAAACATTTCCATTTCGTCGAATCGTATATTTTTTGGCTGGCAATTGAAATTATAATCTACATTATACCATAATTAAAAAAAAGCATTTTAAAATATTAATATTGTTAAATTAAAACAAAACAAATTACCGTTACCTCGTTCAAAAGAATCATCAATAGTTTGGCATTATTCCGTTACATTCAAATAAATAATTTTCAACGAGATGTTTTGCGTTGCGTAGTAGAACGTAACTAGAGATCACAGAAAAGGATTTTCCTTTCTCGAGTTATTACGTAATTAATTTATTCTACTATAGATTTTCTACTTTTTCTACTTTTTTACTTTCACCTAGAGACGAAGACGAAGATATATCAATAATTTTTATCTCGTAGTTGTCTTTTTTCTATTTTTTAAGTTACACCGACTGTGTTTTTGATGAATGCGTTCAGGTAATCCAATGTCTTGAATGTGGACGGATCCAATGGTAGAGAACCAAAGAAAGTATGCATGCTGCGAAAAAGGATTTGTTGAAAAAAGGGGTGAAGATATTACGGTTGATAGAGAAGTATTGAGGAGTAGTAAAAACTGTTCCGACATTCCAATGGCAGAATGGTAATGATTATCTAATGCCTTCAGATAAATGCAGTAACAATTTATCGATAACTAGCTGTTGTTTGTGACTTCGTTCATGCGGAATAAAAAAAGATATAGTCCAGGTTGCTCGGGGATAATGTAGATTTCTAACGGTCCCCAACTCACTGTGCAGCCCAGAGAAGTGGCCAGTGGTCTTTGTAGGGCAAACTATTGCGAAGCGATTAGGGGGAGTTGCGTTACACATGGAGATCCTGCTGCTCCCTAGCATCGTAGTTGGCGACCACCGTGGGATTTTAGTCGGTGCAATCCCGACATAACCTCCCTTGTCCCCGCAAGGGTGGTATGCGTTAGGCATTTTCCCCACGATAAAAAAAAGTTTTCTAACGGTGAAGGAATTATTGAAAATAGCATAGTAGTTGTTGAGTTATTTGTCAAACAAAAATACAATATTTTCCTCTTAACATTAGTATAGATTACTATTTCGTTTTCTCTATACATTAGTTCTTCTAGATTTAAATGTTATACCAACTCAACATTTTGAATAGTTACATGAAATTGACATAAGATATTTTAATAGTAAGTTAAATAGTGTCAGTTGTTAGCAGTCCTTAACTGTTTCAGTGTAACACAAACACGAGAGACATGTACATAAAGCGGGCTCTCGACTCGTTAAATATGTACACCGTGTTCTCTGATTGCTGAGCGAAAATAACGTGGAAAGAGCATTTTTTAGCGATTTCTCGTTTACTATGAACTTGTTTTATGATAGTTGGAAACGAATCTGGTGTTCAACAATATTGTTGATTCTATCCTTGTAGCAGTTCGACCCATGATGGGCTCCATTTTTCTGCAACTCCACGACAAGCGCGTATTTTGCGTGACTTCACACATATCTTTGAATTTCTTCGCCGATATGTGCGTGTGTGTTGCATCACGATGTTTTTCCTTCACTTAAGAGCGTCGGGTAAATATGGTTATGGTTCTATCCTTATATGATTTCATCCGAATCCTGTCATTATTTTATTGAAACTGGCTGGCTTAGAGCAGATAAAAACAAGATTACCCATTCTTTTGAATTGTTGCTTAATGTCTGAAAATAATTATTAGAAGACAAAATTCTGGGACTAATTTGAAATAGCCAATAGTTATGGATTAAATTATGGTTTATCAAAAGTCTTGTTAAATTATATGTAAAAACATATTCTTTACTATACAGAAGTTTATTAACCTATTTAAATAACCGTTTGTGTTTAAAAAGTTTTTATTAGAAAATAGAGCTCCTACGCTTATATTTTTTTTCTTCAAATTGCTTATAAACGGAGCAACAAGTAAAGTGGATAATGACCTACATTTCGTCCACGCCCCGATATGTAATGCCGCTTGTTACCGCTACAATACAGCCACAGTAAATTGATACATATTCATAAGATTCAGTATCACAATGCCAATTGTTTTGACGTATTTTAGTAATATATTAATGTATTTTAAACCCTAAACTGACCATGGTACATGTGTTGTAGACTACATCTTGAAGTTTAATTACTGCTGGTTCACCTATTTCGAATCTTACTTTACTTAATTAGATAAATGTTTGTTAGAAAGTCTCTCCGAAACCGCTTTGGGGTTATTGGTGAAATATATTTATATTAGGTAGATATTGGTGAGATATATATTTTGTATATTCTTTTAAATAGCTTTGTAACTTCTCTACATAAAATGTTACTATGCTTTTTAGTTGATTCGTTCGGAGTATTTCTTTAAAAAGGGATAAAACGATTTTATTTCACCATATTAATATTAACAAATTAAAAACTTGAGCTACATTAAAACTAGAAACCAAATTCGGTAGTAAAATAATACGAACATTTTTCTTTATTTTTGTTGATACACATAAAAAAGAATAGATTACATTTACTCAGAAAAAACATGTTTGTTTCTATATTGGTGTCATAAAGTGGAAAGTTTCGTAGGAGAAGAAAATCAATACGTCCCTGTACATGTTGTTTACGGTCGTTGCTAGTTAAACTAACGTACTGACAATTGGATATAATAATGGATATTATTTACTTATATATTTAAAGAAAATAAATATTTTGTCAAAAGTACATATTAATATACAAAGATTTTTTGTCGAAATTAGCGCGACTTTAATTTTTTATATAAGAAAAAAAGGCAATCGAGCAGCGGGAAAACCAAGGTGTTCATCGACGCCCCTGTACATTTGCAATACCAGAGGAACCACAGATGCATTGCCGGCCTTTGAGGTGATACGCTCGCTTCTTGAAGGTTCTTACGTCGTTAGTAGATGTATACTTTTTTAAATGTGTATATTTAAAATTATACTTTTCAAAACCATTATTTAAGAACAGTAATAAAGCTTTAAAACTACGCTACAGTAAGCCCTTTTAATCTTAATTCTTCATAACAATTATAAAACAAAATCTTCAAAACATTTTTAAAACGGCCTTAATTTTAAATACGAAGCATATTTCTCTTCTGTTCGTGGTAATTGCTACGATTATCTCCAGCGCCCTTAAAGCTTTGAAAAGCTCAATAGAGGCTCAAAGATATTTAAAAGAAAGGTGCGTATTTGATTCCTCTAATATTCACGAATAAATCTGTTTTCAGAGATATTCGATTGTCATCGCGATTTCATCTGTTTTGAATTCGCGTGGAATTAATTAGTATAGCCTATGGTATTCGGGGATAATGTAGCTTTTTTATCGTGGAATTATTCTTGAAATCGGCCCAGTAGTTTATGAGTTATTTCAATACATACAAAAATACAAAGTTTCTCTCTTTATAATATTAGTACAGATTATTTTTAAGTGCCAATTCATGAAAAAACTATTTTATTCAATGTAGTGCTCAGAATTTTTTCGTCATAATAAAATAAAAGGATTCGTTAGTCTATTATTAGACTAACGAATTCTTTACTTTATAGTGCATAGTGAAATACAATATTACATTTATATATGTAAACGGTCCTGTAGTAACCATAAACTATAATTGTACAGCCTTATACTTAGACTGTTCGAGCTTAAACAAAAAAGGAAGGAACCATAAACAGGCAATAAAGAGTAATGGTTCAGTATAAACTCGCGTGTGAACTGCTCGCCTGAACACTAACACCCTTATTCCGAAAAAATGTATAAAGCACTCCGATAAATGAGGACCAATAAGTCGTCGATTATACGATACTGGAGGACACTCGGAACTAAATAAGATAAACCAGTGATCTCATTGGACCAAATTATGTATCATAAGACAAGGAACAAGGATGTTCTGTATTTTGGAATAAATTTTACCTACCAGTACCAAACGTAGAGAGCACAACAGTAATAACGCTGATTCTTGTTTCGGAATAAAGCGGTTTGGCAACTAATTACTGGGCTGATTTCAATTGCTTTAAAAACAAGAACTCAAATATTAAGTTTATTTTTCTAGAAATATCAAGCTTAAATTTTATACAGTCGTAATAAATTTAACTAAATGTGTACGTTCATGCAATGAAGAAATATTTTTATTCTTTTGTTAGTAACGTAACCGTTAAATATAGTTTTAGTGCCATAACTTTTTATCTTATTAAGACATCGCGTAAAGCACAGTAAATACCAATTAAAATTATTTGTACGTTTACCTTCAGGGAATTTCCAGTTTAAATATTTTAAATTCTATGTGGTAAACTTTTATGTAAAAATTTATGTGAAACGAAAATACTTTAAGCAAAACTTTTTATCTTTTCTGTCTTATTTATGTAGGCATAGATTAATTTAATCGAAAGTGATAGTGATTTAATTAGGATTTTTTTGAGCTTACTTTTCGAATGGCGATAACACCGATGGAATCGACAAAAATGTATGAAACTGAAATTAAAATTCGATTATGTAATCAAACTAGAATCGAACGTCATTGTCAGTTCCCTACATTTTTGATGTTTGCTATAGAATAGCTTCGTAGCGAAAGTACTTTGGGTAAGCTCCCTGTATTATTTGTCTTTTCATGAGATTACTAAAATAAGATGAATGATAACTTATGACGTCCAAATTTATTTTTCTCTCCATCAGGATGACGTAATCTTTTATTAATGTGCACGGAATATCACAGTAGCCATGGTTAATAAATAATAGAGTCCACTGTAATGTTTATTACGTAGAAAGAGAAAGATATAGAAATGGCTATAGTGTTGAGTGTTGTAATGGTTGAGGGACAAAAAATGCCTTAAACTACGTCATAGCAATGTTGTGTGTGCATCACTTTACCGCTTTAAATCAATAATATCATGTCTTAAGCCTTTGCCTGGGACGTATGAAAATTTATTTCAACGAAAATACGCTTGGAGCGCCACAATATAATAAAAATACGCTACAGTTTTAAATAGTACACTAAGGTGGCTTATGTCATCTTAATTAAGAACTTTTATTTTATCGTATTATCTAAGCACTAGCTGTTGTGCGCGACTTTGTCCGCGTGGAATTAAATAAAGTAGCCTATGTTACTCGGGGATAATGTAGCTTTCTTATAGTGAAAGAATATTTGAAATCAGCCCAGTAGTTCTTGAGTTATTTCAATACAAACAAAAATTCCAAAATACAAATTTTCTCTTTTTATAATATTAGTATAGATTAACTAATGTAATTTCAGAAATTCATTGAAAAATAACATCTAACCGAATATTAATAAAATACAATTTTGTTTATCACCGTTTTTTGATAAAAAATACATTTACTACGCTATATAGTATGTTTCGTTTAGATTTATTTATGTTCGACGGTTCAACAATAGTCATAACAAGGCTCTATTGAAATCGTTACCACCCTGTACATGATTGATGGCGGTGGTCATTTTTCAACATATTGAAAGCCTAAATATAGTAACAGAGGACCCAAGTCATTTGTTATAGTTTTTTTTACGTACATGCCTAATTTTAGTCCACTTACCCTTCTTATGCTTTTCTTATAAGGAAATGACGGGAAGGGGAGGTGGATATGGCTGTGGTGGGGATTAAATAAAGTGTTCGCGAAGAACAGAGAGATCATGGTATTTAAAAATTAAAATCTTGTCCAATCCGAAAACTCTGGGGGTTATACAATGTTCCTTTCGATTGGCGATATCGCCGATAGAATCGAAAAAATGTATGAAACTGCAAATGACATTTAATAAGTCATGCGCTTGACACGTTTGAGATATCAATGTCGCTATCGAATCGCTTTGTAACCTATGAACTTTAGGTAACCCCTGTAGTACTTAAGTAAATCTAATATCAAACTGGAACTATCAGAACACAGTTGGACTTTAATAATGTCATTTCCGTTAACTCGAGTTGATATTAATTGTACCTCGCAGTCTAATTTCCTTCCAGCGTAATAACTACTACCGGTTTCTACCAAGCTCAAATATTACCGTGTCTAACAATATTATATCAAAGGCTTAAAACAATTAATCGGATAAAAACCGATACTTTGACAATAAAAAATTAACTGTTAAAAAAGTTAACCCTTAATAGCCTGATTTACAAAAGTGTTATTTCGTTGGAACGAATATTACAAGAATATTATACAACAGTAAAATACGTACAGCCAACATATAAAAAAACTAATAGTAATGTGAACATTCGGTTTAAAAGATTGGTATCAAAATTTAAACTTTAGGTTTTAAAGGGTTAAGGGTAAGGTAAGGTTCGACCCATGATGGGCTCCATTTTCCGCAACTCCACGACTAGCGCGTATTTTGCGTGAAAACACATATCTTTGAATTTCTTCGCCGATATGTGCAGGTTGCATCACGATGTTTTCCTTCACCTAAGAGCGTCGGGTAAGTATGTACATATGGAAAATTAAAAAAGTTAACAAAATATTTTTTCATTTCGTTAATTTTTATATTATTTTTTAAATACATTTGACAAATATGATAGGTATAAATTCAGAAGCTTTACTCTTTTATATTCTACACAAACTTTACTGGAATCCTTTGAAGTGAAAAGTAGATAAACTAATTTTAAACTTAATTTTCGATGCTAAGGACGAAAGTCTGAAAGTCGATACAGACGGAGTTTTCTCCGCGTCTCGTTGAAATTCAATAAGTTTTTCTTCTTAATCTCCGACTAGACAGACGTTTATAGCAATGTATTTCGTTACCTTAATATGGGTTTATCGCCTTTAAGTTTAAGTTGAATGTATAAGTTTTATTTTACAAATGTATTTAAAGCTTTATAGAGAGGTTTAGCTGTTGACTTTGTAACCATCTCCCCCCTCCTCTCCTCAAATCAACTT
>QDHC01005696.1:52595-71009 GCA_013186455.1 Papilio dardanus tibullus | reverse complement strand
ACTACAAATATTTTGGTGGTAGTTTTTATATAAAATGTGGATTGAATTTAGGTGATGATTTACTTTTTTTTGCTTATAATAAATATTTATTTTGGAGATCAAATATATTATTTTTGGTTATCGTTTAATTACAAGCCTTTATATATTGCAGGTGGCAGGTAAATGTATGGAAATAAACATTCCGCATAGTAATCAGAGTACTCCGACTGATATAGAACATATATATTGGAAAATGGTACTTCTTGCACAAGATCACATTTGTGTAAATAACGCGTCTATCGACACCGGTGAGGAAGGGTACGGCTTCACTAAAGATCAACGCGACTCTTATGGGAAACATCCTTGGAATTTAAAGGTATGATACACATTATTTATTTAAAGTGCATTTTCCACTTAAGATATATCTATATAGATATATAACTTTCAGTGGCGTGGGGTGAAAAAAAAGAAAGGTAAAGCCGGACCAAAAAAACGTCTAACGCGTGAATTTTCACAGCGTCATATCTTGTCAAAATAAATTACATTCCTTAAATTAGTGTGTGTTAGTTCACCTTTCCAAAACTACGGCAAATGTTTTGTATGGACTATGGGGTTTACGTTGCGTTGTTTACAGTTTATAACGTCTATAATCAATTTTAATATTGGGGCGAGCCCGTCCACCGTTAATGATATATTTTTTAGTTTCGAAAGATTGTTTTGAGAACGAAGTTAACTATATTAATTTAATAGGTAATATGTAAAACAACAACCTATTTGTACTAATTCCACCATTTCTCACCAACAGTCTAGCCTACGTGAAACAAAAAGAAACAAACAAACAAACCTTTACGATGAAAGACACACAATATACTTCTTAAACACAACACTTAGCAAATAAAATATCACTATTTCATTGTTTAAACTTCCGTGAGACATTATTATTAGTAAATATACACTCACGTTATTAAGATCCGTACTGTGGCAAATACGCGCGTAGTAAGAATAAAAAAACAATCGTATGACCGGCCTGCATGTTGCAAAAAAATGCTCTTATTAGTCGAAAACTTCACGCAAAAGTAAACCTTAACACACAAGAAATAAGCATTAGCCGTAAGAATTCGGCATATTTCGAAGTGGAAAGCCAAACTCAACCTTAACAACCGACAAATAAGGTGTTATATCGTAGAGAGGTTGCCAATGTGTATCCGTTACGAATTTTTTACATATTTTTCATTTAAATTCACAATATTTAGACCGAGTTACCTCGCCTCCTACTACCTCGGCACGCGTATTACGATTGTAAAATTAAGATCGGTGAATTGCGTGTAACGCATATTAAAGAATGTTTTGTATAAAGCCCGCAATGTAACTCTCTCTAATCTCTTGCAATACTTAGACAACGTATCTGAAAAGGTAAGCCGGAGGGAAGCCGGTAGGAATCGTGTTGTATGGACGCTTCGCAACTGATCACTTTAGATATAAAGGTATATCTTTAGATAGTAAATATTAAAATGTGTTTTTGTTACAGGTACTTAGTCAGAATAGTGGGAATGTTCTTAGATTTCTAGGACCGGTATTGGGAGTGACAGTACCCACTTTGCACCTCGGGATGGTCTTCTCAACCAGCTGTTGGCACAGAGATCCACACGGTCTGCCCTGGATTGAATACATGCATACAGGACCTGGCAAAATATGGTATTTTTATTAATTTTAATATTTGTTTGTCAGCTCATATGTTTGTTGCCTTAGTGATTTGGCCCTACTTGATTTTATTGGGGCGATTGATTGTATGGTGGTTGATTCAATGGGTCCGATTGAGTAACAACCCAACACCCGATCATTTGCTTTCTTTTCTGACTTATTCAAATTTATGTACAGTCGAACCTAAATAAGAGAGTCCAAGGGACCGCAATATTTGTCTCGAGGTTTCCCTCTAATCCGAATTTCGCGTTAATGAAAATGGCCCCTCTGGACCATACCGTGACTCTCGGTTATAGAGGTTTCTCAGTAATCCAGTTCTCGTTTATCCAAGTTCGAGTGTATATTTGACTGTTTAGATAGGCCTATATTAATACTCTAAACTGAATATTCCAGGTATGGCATTCCGGATGAGCAAAGTGACAACTTTCGAAGTGCTGTAGAGTTACTGTGCCCGACATCATGTCAGAACAAATCGATTTGGCTTCCATCTGATATCACAATGATCCCACCGAACTTGCTCTTGCAGAATAACGTCTCCATGTCCAGAGTAGTACAAGAGCCGGGACAATTTATTGTAGTTTTCCCAAAAGCATATTCATGTTCTATTGCAACTGGGTATACTGAATCTGAGAGTGTGTATTTTGCGACTAATTCATGGCTGGAAACGATTGATCAAGTGTTTCAAGTAAGTAATATTTAAGCATAAATATACTGTAAAATTCTTTCACCATTAGGAAGCTACATTATCCCCGAGTAACAAAGGCTATATTTTTATTCCGCGCAGACGAAGTCACGAGCAACAGCTAGTATTGTAGGCATTGTAAAAGTCGAAGTTTAAATTTGTAGGAAGTTCGCGAGAGCTGCGAACCGACAATGTTTTCTTTGGAACATCTGCTGGTGTCGGCGGCGCGGGACTCGCGCGCCTCCTCCGACGTTCTCAAACTGGTCAATGTCCACCTCGGGAAAGTCATAAGAGAAGAGCTGAGTAACCGTAACGCACTTGCCGCGTACAAAATACAGGTAATGTGCAATGCTATGCAAATTACATTTTGATCGTCATCATATGAAAAACTTACAATGTATAAGCATAAGATCAGCCAAATACCAAGAAAAACAGATGTTTGAAAATGTGTTTTGTTCACAGACTTGAACATTTTTATCTGTCATGTACAAATATGAATTGAATTATTAATTTATTTGAGATAAAATACATTTTTTTAACAGAGCCAAAACCCACAGCAAAATAAGCATTCCCGCAAGCGACCGGCAGGCGCGTGGAATGTTCGAGATCAAGACGAGTGTGAGATCTGTCAAGCGACTTTGTACCTCTCCAAAGTAAGTGTTACTCAAGTAGTCATTATTTTAAGAAGTTTCTCATTTTTTACTATTAAACTTTGATAAATTGCACCTAAATTTATCCCAATAATCATTTATTTCTATTTCTGATCTATTGACCAATGTGTAAAGTCACTTCCATTGGGCTTCTTATAGTTTCAATGATTTGACAAGAGCCAAGGACATATTTGGGCCCTGCCCCGGAGTATAACAATGATACTGTAGATCTTAGGACATTATTACTTTAATTGTTTACCTTACTTGTATGTTGCAGGTGCGAGGTTTGACAGACAAGAAACGATCAGTGTGCCTCCAGCACGCCTTGCAGTTACTTGACACTGTGAAGAAGAGGGAACGTGACTTGACCAGCGTCGAGCTTGAGTTATTCTTTTCAGATGCAGAATTAGAAAGAATTATGACAAAAATCAACAATCGAATTTAAATGAATACAGACTTAACACTTTTAGCCACCAAGTTATTGTCACCAGTATGTTAAATTGGTGTCATTTGAATGAGTTAACTTTATAGTGTAATGACTCGGGGAACTCAGACCGGAGGTTAGAATCTGACTCTTCAGTATTTTAGTGACTATCTTAAGTTTATTTGTAATACAAGTATGTTGTTTGACCATAACAAATGAAAATCATAATTTCTGCTTGCTGTTTGGTATTATATGATGACCGGATATATATTATCTACTATACAACAAAAATACACGATAATAGGAAGAATGTATTTATAAACATGTTTCCAATACAACAAAAAATATAAGACTTGAACAAAATTACCAATTTATATGACTTAAAAGACTGGCAATGTTAAGCTTTACTAGGCCATTAATCATATTTTTCCTTTTACAATGCAGACCATTTCACCATTATACAGTGAAAATGTACTTAACAATATTTGTTCCATGATAAAATAAGCATGATTTTTTTTATTTAAAATTGTAAATAAGTTTCAATGAAATTGTGAGTATTTTATTTATAGTTGTAGTTTTTAGTTTTCTTTTTTTATTTTGTTTATATGTATGAATTGTATGGAATGAAATGATGAATAACTTGTCTTGGTTTCAGTAAGCATGTATAATGAAATGTATCAAAATACCGCAATCAGTTATTATTATTTTAATATTGATCCTATTAAGTATTGTTTATTCCTTTATACTCATATACATGATTTATAAAATTGTTAATAAGTTTCAATGAAATTGTGGCGTTTGTTTGTAGTTATAAGTATATTTAGTTTGCTTTTATTTTCAGTTTTATCTGATAGATGGGTAAATTGTAGTGAATGAATTGTGGAATAAGTTGTCTTTGTATTATTAAGCATGTAAGAATAATAAAAAAAATCGTAATATTGAACCACACTCAGTTATTTTAATCTTGAACCTACTAAATGGTTTTTAATGCCTCTAATTGCATTTTTTATAATTTTATTAAATACCTTTAAGTTATGAATAAGAAACTTATAAGTCATTTTTGACATTGAGGTGCGCTCCAGCGCTCACCAGATTTTAGGATTACCTGAAAAGATATAGTTCCTAACTTCCTTCATTTTTTATGTTGAATAGATTTAAACAAAGATATATTATACATAGAGGGAACGCTCCATAGTAATTTGACGTTAAAACTTTTATATTTATATCCAAAGATATATTATACTATAGATGGCACACTCGAAGCCTAAAAGTGAGGCATTTTCTTTGACCTCCGGAAGTCTCACTCAGGGAGATTTCCCCTAGTGTTGACCTCTAAATTACATTTGCCGACATAAAAAGTCGACCGAATATAACCTCTTTTCTCAAATTTAAATTTTATTTCATAGTATTTACTAAAGTTTAATGTTATAATTAATCGAGACATTTTTAAAACGCTAATTAAAAATTTATAACAACCACAAAAACAAAATAGTCTCTGTTTAAAATTGTTTGGATTTAAATTATTTTATATAACATAATAATGAAAATGATAATTAACATTCTAGTGAATGTTTTAGTTTATTTTATTGTTTATTTTAAAACTTGAAAAAAACACATTTTCCCAAAGTTGGGAAATTTTTTCATGACAAGTTTTTTTTTCTTAATAATCTCTTTTGCGCCACGCATTTTATCGTCAAATTAGTATGGAGCACTCCCTCTATGTATAATATCTCTTTGGTAATATACTAAAAATACAAACGATTTAACAAATGTTTTCATAATATACGTTCTGTCCCTATAGTTTGTTTAGATTTACATGTCTTGGTAAACAAATTTATGACCACAAAATGGATCATATTTGACGTAAACAGAAATCTTATTGTAAAAGAATCTATAATATTAGAAATAAGGTAAAATACTATCCAGTATTTGATTTAAATTTATATATTCTTCCAATAATTGGGGTTCTGATAAAAAAAAAAGTTGTATTAAGAGGTTCTAAAATTGTTTATTAAATTGGATAAGTACATATTGTTATAGTTCGTTTACATAAATGTAATTGAAAAGCACTGAAAACTACAAACACTATAACAACCTAAGTAAATAAAACATTACCAAATTGATGGGTAACAAATGTGTTGCTATTGGTAGCAACACTTCCTCATCGATGTGTCAATTTTGATAGTTGATACCTTATTGAATTGTCAAAATAAAACTATTTTCAACTATATTTTCGCTAAGTATGTGCTCGTGGTTGTAGAAATAAACCCTTCCTGCTGTGTGGCTTTTTATTTAACAGGTAAGCGGCCTATTTTGTTTTCAATTGTCATCATATATTAACGGTTTCACTCCAACTTATCAATGGTATAATGGTACGAACATGCTCCCTTAATGTATAATTATACCTCAAAATGTACGAATAAAACTTATTTTACGCGATTCTCCAACTTAAAACCCTTTTTTGAACACACAGTAAAATACTTTTAAGCTATGTGAATTCATTCTTTTCAGTAGTTGATAAAAAAGTAACAGGGTTATTGTAGGGTTCTACCATAACATTGTAACATGTTAGCATCTTGATGAGTTGCACTAACTTTTGTAATAACATGCCATGTTACCCTCGATACATTTTTTTAGACAGTAGTATTTCTAAGTTGATTCTTAAGTCCACTATTGTACTACATGCCTCTTAGGAGAGAAAGAGAGTATATTCTGATCATCACACTGAACAGCCAAGTCGATGATCTCAGTAGTGGGTCTTAATGATAATGCTACTGCCCATCAGTGCTTACTGACTCATTAATGGTTAATATAATATTTGCCATTCAGCACGGCAACGCCGTAAGTGTGATGGGTACTTTGCACCAGGAACAATACTGGACAGAAAATTTATTTAACTTTATTTACTGTAATTTAAAGTAAATATAATATTTTAGTACAATAGTAATACTTTAATATTTAATTACTACTAATAGTTTATTGTTTGTTTCAGTCCAAATCTACAATAGAAATATTAAGTGATATTTTGATATCCTCTGTCTCAAAACACCTAACATGCAACAGAGCCACGCCAAACAGTGGGAGCAACTTCTTATTTGAAGCGTCCATTATCTGAATTGTGTATAACGGAAAATGAAACAATAAATAAAATTGACAAAGAAGAAAAGCACACACAAACACCAAAATGTAAGGAGAATGTTAATGGCAAAAGAACACTAAAAATTCTAATGAGATTAAATAGGCGTGATTCAAGTGTCAAATCACTAAAATCACTGTTGTATGTTATTAAAAGAAAACTAATTCATATGAAGCTTACACACTTACACAAGAACAAATTACTTATCACTACACTACAACCTTACATAGTGTACAAAAGTTAGAGGGATTACACTTTGCCAACAAATTAAAAAAACAATCACAGCCAACCTTGGGGGAAAAAATGAATTTATGGTAAACTAGTCAGTTACTAAGCAATTCCATAACTGATCCTATTAATTTCTTAAAAGCAAGAGGAAATAGTGTAGAGAAGAAACTGTAAAATTCATACATGAATTTAACTACCTTTTTGAAATTATGAATAACAAAATCCCTTTTGGTGTTGGTATGAAATCACCATTGTCTTTGTCAAATTAGCCTTTACGAGAGATTTTTTATGATCAGAAAATAGGGAATACTTGCTCAGTCTGAAAATCGGTAGGCAACTAACACCGAGGAAAAAAATTGCAATAGGTTTTTACATTGATACCATCAGTTTTCAAACTTGGTAATAGATTTCCGTCAACAAAGCGAAAATCCTATATCTTCTTACCTATAAGCGTTCCCAAGATCATGTGGAAATGTTATTTTCGTGCATCAGACCCAGAGGAGGAGAAAAACAATAACCCCATGGCGCTGCAGTTTAAATACACTCTTTGTAAGTTGATTCAAAAACAGCGTGACTCATAGTTTTAATGCGAATTGCACATACGAAGAATATTGGAACTGCACACATATGTTTGATGTTCGGTCAATTGAGAGATGCTATAGAAATACAGATACAATTGATGAAACTGATGAAAACGAAATTAACGCGTCATCATGATTAAGGCTTCTTTTCCTTTTGTCCATCAACAATTTTTGGCATTCTTTGCTTTTCAATTTTCTTAAAAACTTTTTCTTTACAATAAATCCTCAAATATAGTCAATAATATTTTCTTGGTACGTGGATAAGTCTGGGTCGTGCATTTTGATGCACAACATGATTATGCCGTAGACGTAGTTATTCAGCGTTTACTTCCATCATGAATAGGGGTGCTATATGTTTCCATCACCACCTGTTTACGAGATTTTGAGACAGATTTAAACATTTTAGGCAAATTGATATAGATTCTTAGAAACACATATCGTTGTAAATATGAACAAACACTTTTAAATTACATATCAAACTTATTATTTGTAAGGTATGTCACAAGGGAAGCGTTAAGTTTGAATACACCGGTATAGGTAGGGCTAGGAAATGATGGATGGATGGTTTGCGTGAAAGATGATATGGCAAACAAGGGTGTGACGCCTGAAATGACGGAAGGACGAGATGATGATGTAATCACGAAGTTTTAAGTATTAAGCGTACCTAAATATGTAAATAATTATATTTAATTAAAGATTAAGAATAAATAATAATAATTACCAACGAAATAAATGTATATAGCTTCCGTGTTGCCGTTTCATTTTAAACATGGTCCTGCGATCCATTTTTGAACCAGCGAACTGTTGGTATTGGATCTCTATAATAAATTGTGGAGTTAGAAAGAGAAAGATATAGAAATAGCTATAGCTTTATACGTCATAGGTAAGTTGTGTGTGCATCACTTCACGGTTTTAAACCAATAATATCATGTCTTAAGCATTTTTTGGGACGTATAAAATAGTTTAACAAAAATATGCTTGAATGCTACAGTCAAATACAATACTGAATGATACGTCCTAATTCTGGGCCCAAGCAAACAAAATCGCATAAGAAGAAAGGGGCTAAAGATCTATGTTACTGTCTTTGTCGCGCTACGTATATTTCGTATAAATGTGTCTCAGACTCTGTCAGTCTGACATATGTCATATCTTGTCTGGTTCTTTTAATCTATGTCCTTGCTTCAGACCGTAGACAGAGAAAATATATTAATAGTCTAAGCACCAGACCGACACAAGGTCTTTGTCCAACTTATGAAATTTTTGGAATACCGAAAAGTTGAAAACGGAGTCGTCACATCCAATAGGACGTCATTCACCCGTCCCAGACCAGACAAAGTTTGCTCCGTGGTTTTTACCGAAAAACATGCATAGTCCGTTGATGTAATTGTGCTAAATACTTTTTATTTTCTGTTTTCGTGAAATTAAGCGCAAAATAATAATATTGCTGTTCGTTCTTAAAGCCATAGTGGTAATTACAACAATTGCATGTAATTAAATTGTATGTAAAAAAAATTAAATACAATTTTTTACATACAATTTTAATATAAATAAATAAATAAATATACTGTATACCATGTCTCGACGTTAGTAGCGATTCTATACTATGCTCTTTCTACGGTAGATCTGTAATTACTCTTTGGTACAATAGAGTACAGTGCTTTTTGGTAAAGGCAGCAGAGTTAAGAATTTAAGATTCACTCATAGGAGGATTGTGTTCTGTGCCCAACCCAGCCCGCGGACCACGGGCCTACCTACCTGTAAAGTAACAGCAGTCTTGAGCGAAGAGATGTAATTTTTCCTGAAACCACGTAAAAGTGAGTGTTAAAATGTAATTACTTAACAAAAGTTTCATTAACATTGGTCGTGAATTGCAATTTTAATAGTTTTGTTTATAATTTTCGTCGTAACTACTTTAATGTTTATAGTAAGAACTCCAGCCAGTTGTGAAAGACGAAACGTTTGTCGTATTGTATTTGGGGATAACTAGATTACTGTTTCGGCTTCTTTCTTCATATTATAGTCCTATTTACGAAGATAAGAACTTTTAAATTCGTTGTATTAGTATTCTGTCATTGTTTTTTCTAAATATATACTGCAGTCCGTTCACCTATTAGTGTGTCACACTTTTCGTAGGCAGATATTTTGAGTGCGCTGAATACGAATTTAGCAAACCACATTTTGTGTGTGAGCCAGAGCTTAATGTTTATTATATTATTAAAACGCTGTGGTGCCGTCATTGACTTTTGTTTATGTTATTATTAAGTTGTTAAAAGTTTTAATATTTCGACTCGTAATAAATTTTATGAGCAGTTATGAGTGATTTTGGTTTAGTATAGCGTCTATTTCATATTTGTAATAGATACAATGTTGTTTTGTGAATAGTGAATTTAACTGGTATATGTACATGAGGTGTTTTCAGTGAACTTTCAATAAAGGTAGGTGGTGCCACTGGAACTTTGCCAAATCTTACTCACTACATTATTTGATCAGAACACTCATTGCACATTGTGATAAATCGGGACATAGATTAAAAAGCACCTATTTATTCAATGCTTCATCACCATCTTATATAATATTAAACTTACTGAAACAAATATTAAAACCACTGCAAATATTATTTAACTTGATTTTGTTTTGATGTTCAAAGTAGTTGTTCATTACCATATATGTTATAAGTTGGAAAAAATATGTTATGTCTATAATTTGATGGATTTGTGCAGTTTAAAAACCATTATGTCCCTTGTAATAAGCAGATATTACATTAGAGTAAATTTCCCAAAAATAAAAATAGAAAATAGGTAACCTTGACTACTTCATTGATAAGATAATGGTTAACTTTCCAATAGAAGTAACTCCTAAAGGGATTAAATCTACATTGTAAGGAGACGGAGGAACACCGCGTGGGTTTAGTGGGTAGTCCGGCCTTTATCAAGGCCGAGAGCCCCACACAAAGCCAAGGCTGCGAGGGCAGCAGGGGCAGCAAAGTGAATAAAAGTATTGGGTTGTTCGGAAAGTCATTTCGTTTTTTTGATGGAAATTATAGACAATTCTGCCTATATTGACAATAGTGCTAGGTCTGGGTATGTCATTGTATCCCATTCAAGCTGTAGAAGCTATTGGCGAGTGACAAAACTTTATTTTGTATTTATCAGCTTCAACCAGCCTTCAAAACTTGAAAACTCTGCGACATAAAAATTGCCGGATGGAAATTTAGCATACCAGTTCTAGCACTGGCGTACTGTCAACACACCTTCTCCATTCACATCGGTCAATTTCTTTCTGACTTCAACAGCATTTTTATCCTTTCTGTAGCAAAACATAAAATAAGTCGAAATTTTTGCTTTTCGCTCTCCATATTTAAAAGGGCATCAATCAAAAACTATAACGTAGAATTAATTGAAACTTTTCACAAACTAGCCTTGTTATATGAGCTTTCAAAGCATATAATAATTAAATGGCTTAAGTGAGAATTTGGGTGCAAAAAATTCAATTAAATCCTCTATCGGGAAAAAACGAAATGACTTTCCGAACAACCTAATATTACCCCGCGAAAAAAAAAACGTTAATTTTACATGTTATTTCTAATCTATCTTAAAAAATGCAATATATAAAAATAACTGTAAAAATTATTGGTAGAATCCGTTTTTGTTTTGTCTACATTGACCAACTGTTTGCTTATTACTTAGCAAAGTTTGAGATATAAAATTCCTAATATTATTTTTACTCAAACTTTTTAAATTATGGGTGTTTACAATTATCAAAACAACAGTTTACAGCAACTGCAGAAGAGGCATTAGGGGTTTTAGAACTAATTCACAACCTTTTACAATAATGAAAATAATAATTTGCCCAATATAAATGTCTTGCACAATAGTATTAGACACTGTTATTACAATTAAAAAAATGGGCACCCCAATTATTAGTGATTTTTATAGATAAAATGAAGAAATATTCATAATCCATGTAATTGTAAATGGCACTTATTTTTTATGTTTTGTATGATGTCTGTTTAGTATGAAGTCATTGCATGCCTAACAGTGGTGACGGCATGGAACAGACTCCAAGAGAGTGTATTGACGGCTGAGTCAATCAACTCTTTTAAAAATAAATTAGATAAATTAAATATCTCCAAAGTTTTCAACACACACATCAGCTTACCAGCTGCTAGTGTGTATCAAAATAATAATTGCTAGATTTTCTTATGACATTATAAGAGTATTACACTATACTTATAATTTAGCCTTTAGCCAGTGCCTATCAATTAGAAATGTTTTTATAGATTGTCTGCAAAATTTTAGCAATTGACCTGATTGTTTATTAGATACCACTATCAATCTTAAATTATCTGAAGTAGTTAGATAAAGTATATTTGGCATTGTTGCTTGATTCTAAACATATAATATAATAATGTTTCTTTTTAAAGACATAAAGAGATTGTGCTTATTAATGATGTTATGTTCAACAAAAATAAGATATTAGAACTTTATCAAAATTAATTCTTATTTTATGACGTCATCTTACTGACGAATTTAGTTAATAACAGTGTTCAGCTTCCGTGGTTTTTAGAAAGATGAATTTGTGAATGTGTGCGTTATATATGCATATAGTTGTGAAAGTGCGCGCTGTTTTACTGCAATTTATGCTCTGTAATAATTAAGCATTGTTAAAGCAACAAGTTACATAGAACACATTTGTGTAGTGTTGTAGTGAGTTTAGACAAACCATACCTTAATCCAGATAGCTATTAAAAAGTGAGTAACTATAATAAGTTTAAGAGTAACATTGTGCTTGATTGATGCATTTTACATACTTTAAGTATGGCTATTATTTATCAGATGATTACTTAAGATTCTGGCAGCCAGCTGTGTATGCGCATGTCAGAAGTTACAACGCCGCATTATTAAATTATTCATCATTTTTTTAATTAAGAATGCCTTACTTAGCATATACAATCCGCATTAGGATAAAATTTGCAAGTCGCGTCTTAATAGGGATATCAATTTGCAAAGCTATAGCATACAACGGTCTATAACAGACCGACATACGTATGGATTCAATTAAGCTTCCTCTTGTCACAATCCTTATGAGATCATTGAGTGAACGGCGTAATTGCACTCTTTAGTAATAGTACAGCTTTGTGCTAAACACGCTCCTATAACCTTACGATAAAGATCAGAAACGCTTGCAGCTTACTACCTGATGATGCTGGATTGAATTACCACAGCTTCCCTTCCTAGTATTAAATGCTGTACATCAGTTTCCAGTTAACTTACGGAGATTTTCATAAGCAATGCATAATTATCATAACACGATTTGACGATTTATAGAATTGAAAAGTCAAGTTGTATTTGACAATCTATAAAAATAGGTAAAAAGTTTTTCCGTAGTGGTTATTCACTTGTCTGCATGCTACAGTCTTTATGCAGCACACTGAAATATCGTATCAATAAATAAATGGCTATAGAATATATTGTGTGAGTGAGTGTTCAAGGAATACGTAAAAGCCATTTTGTTCAATAATGTGACCATCGCTGACTGTGCCATATAAAGCCACACGAAGTAAACTGGTTAAACTACAGCCTTCGTCTTCTACGCACTACTGTGATTTTACAATAATATTTTTTTTCCAAACCTTTATTCGCATTAATCGCCATTGTCTCGTTTAAATCAAAGTTTCTGGCGATTTCTATATGGATATAGAAATGGTGTCCTTTCCACGTTACCTTTGTCATGGAAAGTATGCAAAAACGAATGAAGGGTACAACTTATGTTTACTTAAAGGCTATGTCTTTAAATTGATACCTAAAACTTTAGATTAATAAAATTAAAATATTTTTTTTTTCTTGGTGAAAGTTTTAGTCTGTGTGACCGTTCTCTTTTATAATTGAGATGTAATAATGTTTTGTAACTTGTCTGTAGGTATCAAAATGATGCGATCACACGTAACACCACCGGAGTGCGCCCTCGCGGCAGAAATGTTTGATCATTTTTGTTCGGCGGGTACCATGAAACAAATCTTAGCGCTACATCGAGAAATATGCAACACGCTCAACCTCAAACCCAACAGGCTGCCTGACTTCTACCCTAAATTAAAGGTTTGTGGTTGACTAAAATATTTTAGCCTTATTTTTGAAATACCATTTGTAAAGTTGTAACTACCTAAGCGAAATGTTTTAGTAAGGTACAATTTGACTACCTGCAGAGCTTCCTATAAAAAAATGTAATGCTTTCTATGTCTGTGTGTTTATTTCTAGGAAATGCAGGCAATTTTCTCACATATTTTACTAGTTCGAGAAAAAATAGAGCGATGATTGTTACCAGCTTTCAAAGTGATGAAATGACACGATGTTTAGTTAATGCATGAACCGTACCTTAAATTAGGTCTGATAACATGTGCCTTAAATAAAAGAATAATAATATGAGTAGCACGAAATTGCTAAATAAAAACAAAACTAGTTTAAGATAATTGTTAAATTAAACATCTTTTCACTATACTAATGATTTGTGGATTAGAGCTACGTGCAGCGCGGCGGAACGGAGAGCAGTAGGAGAACATAAATCAGTGTGAAGCGTTCAAACACTCTCTCTTATTTGCATGATTTTGGCACGTTGCCACTAAAAATCCGGATGTTCGGATGATTCCAGAGTTCTTTCATGGTTACTTGATAAACAACAGATCTGGAGAGCAATACAATCCCATTATATGAGTTTAGTTTTATATTAAAATAGACTAACCGTCTCGACGTATATTTAAAACACATAAAAAAATAGTTCGAGGCAAATTTTTTAAGCAAATTATGCCGCTGTGACGCGGTGCGTAAAAAATGTTTTCTTACTTTTGATAAAATCAACCGATGCGCTAGAAACCATGCAAAAACTGATATTTATATATTTAAGTTACATCTTGTAAGCTGACGCTTTTTAAATTCCAATACACATATTATAATAGCATTGTATATATTTTTTATCTTCTAATAAGTTTCGCATTGAAACGCGTACCTGGTTTCAGTTATATTATAATGTGCAATGTTAACATGACGTCGACACTGGCCCCGAATAATTATGCTATGATAAAATGTAAAATATACTTTCCACAATTAAAAACGAAAGTGTAAAGCAGATGATTATGATTCGGTACATTCACTTTGCTAGAAAATATTTTTATCCCGATTACATGATTGTTACCACCAACAACTCTGCGATTTATATTTTTTTACTCTGAAACGTACGAATCTGTACTAAAAGAGAATAGATTCGCATTTTTGTATATATTGAAGTGACTCAAGAACTACTAGGGCGATTTCAAAAATTCTTTCAGTATAAGAAAGCTACATTATCATTGAGTAGCTTAGGCTGTATTTTTAATGATGAGTCGACTATGTCGCTTACCAAAGCTAAGTCGGGCATAATTAAATCTCGTAATAAATAAAAAAATGCCGACTTAGAAGAGCGAGGGGTCTGATGAATATTCTCTAAGAGAGCGTGGGCACAGTTTAAAGAACAAATATTGTTGGTTTAAGCAAATTGTAATATCGATTAGGGCGGATTGAAGTTATTCTTATAGTAATTTGCATTGCGCTATCACTAATTGTTCGACGATGACGCGATGTTTATCAGTTGCGATAATGCTCGCCCCGGCTGATTGTTATTTCGTTAAGTGAACACTTTGACTTGAAAATATTTTTGCAAGCGCCTCTCTATCTATTATATCTTAAATCCAACCTGCTGTTTTATAAAGCTAAGCGACGCTCATGCATTTTCTTTTACTTTGTGCTGACCCTTTCATTTATGTTGTATATGTTATATTGTTATAACTTAGTTTATAACATCATTAGACATATTATAGACTGAAAAAAATTGTGAAGTCTGTGAAACCGCAGCAGTTTAATTTATTTTTCGGTCTCTAGTTTCCAGAGTGTTAGGTGTACGGTGTAAGGACAATAATAGACTGACACTTTGTTTAAACCGCATCTTAATTGAATTAATTTCATGTCTATTTTATAATGATAATGTTCTACGTAATAAGTATATTACACGTCTATGTTTGACTCTAGGTATTGCCAAGTTTTCTAGCACTACAGAATAGTAACTGTGAACTCTCTTTATTTACTGTAAATACCAGAGTTACGATTATGATTTGGTATGAAATATAAAGGAAATTAATGTTCAATTTTATATTATTTGAATGGTATACATTGTGCAGGCAAATCTGGCAAAGTCGTGGAAGGCGCAAGCACTGTTTAAAAAATTCGACCTCCGGGCGAACCACAAGGTGTACGGCAAGGGCAAAATGTGCGCGCAGACCAAAGTCCTCATCATAGGCGCTGGGCCCTGCGGCCTAAGAGTGGCTATTGAGTGCCAGCTCTTAGGAGCCAAAGTGGTAATATATCTAATACAATACTGTTTTCTATGGTTATTCTTAAGTAATTTAGATATTATGTTTACGTGTTTCGTTTTCAGGTCGTTATTGAAAAGCGCGATCGTTTGTCACGTAATAATGTACTGCATCTGTGGCCGTTCGTTATTCAAGATCTGCGTGCGCTCGGCGCTAAGAAATTCTTCGGTAAATTTTGCGCTGGTTCCATAGACCACATCAGCATACGGCAATTGCAGTGCATTCTTATGAAGGTAAAATTAAGTAATTCACCTTTGTATAAGTATTTTTTTCGGTTGTATTAATTAAATGAAATTACATAGTTTCTCATAAATAAACAATGGTTATATTGACATCAAAGTTGTACTGGTTTACAGGTAGCGTTATTGCTTGGCGTAGAAATGCACGAAGGTGTCAGTTTTGAGGAGTTGCTCGAGCCCACTGTCAGTCGACACAATGAGAGTAAGTTTCACAACAACAATAAAGTTTGTGTCTTTGTACAGTTAAATATAATAAAATGTTTGCAGGAGTAGGTTGGCGGGCCCGCGTGTCGCCTGCCGAGCACCCGGTGTCGCAGTATGAGTTCGATGTGCTGGTCGGCGCGGACGGCAAGCGCAACACGCTACCTGGCTTCAAGCGCAAGGAGTTCCGTGGCAAGCTCGCCCTGGCCATCACAGCAAACTTCATCAATAGACACTCCGAGATAGAGGCATCGGTAAACAAAAATATATGAAAAACCCTACAATATTTGTTGATATTTTCAACAAAACATAACATTCATGGTGTTACTCTTCCAGGTACCAGAAATAAGCGGAGTTGCCTGCATCTTCAATCAGAAGTTTTTCAAAAATCTTTTCCAAGAGTCCGGCATCGATCTCGAGAATATAGTGTACTACAAAGACGACACACACTACTTCGTCATGACGGCGAAAAAACATAGCCTCTTGAATAAAGGTGTATTGCTAAACGTAAGTCATTAAATGAAGTCTTGGGAAACAATTATCTAGGGCCCGACGCGAAGAATCTACTTAGACATAACACATTAACAAGGGGGCGCTAGTAAACCGTCAAAATTCAGTTTGACTTATGCCCATCGGTGGTGGCCAGTACAATCTGCAGTTTTTTATAAAAGGAAAGCCGATTACATGTTTAAAAACATTTTAGGTGTGATGGATTAACTATCATAACGTTTTCTCCAATCTATATCTGATCTATAATCTTTAAAAAGAGGAAAGATTCGTATTTTTTTATGTATTGAAATAACTCAAGAACTACAGGGCCGATTTCAAATATTCTTTCACCATTAGAAAACTACATTATCCCAGAGTATAAGATATTTTTTTTAATTCCACCGAGTAACGAACCGCGAAGCAACAAGCCGCGAACAACAGCTAAGAACTATATGATTTGGTAAGTAATATCTATGTGGTATCCAGGATTACGCGGACGTGTCTCGTCTTCTGAGCGTCGAGAACGTTGACCGCGCCGCACTGATGGAGTACGCGCAGGAAGCCGCGCGCTTCTCCACCAGCGCCAGGATGCCGTTGGAAGAATTCGCCCTCAACCATTATGGGGAACCTGATGTTGCACTGTTCGATTTCACATCCATGTACGCCGCTGAGAATGCCAGCATTGTAAGTACGCAGGGAACCGAGCACTAATCTCTGAAAATGGATAGGACATTACTTGAAATAGATTTTGCCTCGTTCCGACTTAAACGCGCCTGTAGATGTTGTAGTAGTGTATGTTCGACCAATGATAAGATACATTTTCCGCAACTCCACGACTAGCGCGTAGATGTTCTTGTTTTGTCCATTTATAGAATAGAAGACAGCGGTACGAAGATTGTTGTACGATTAAAGTCATCTTACCTCATAGATTAATAATAGTACAAAAGTGTTTTGTAAAACAGTGAACAACTTGTAACATATAGGTGTACGAGCGTCAAGGGAAACGGCTCCTTTGTCAACTGGTGGGCGACAGTCTACTGGAGCCGTTCTGGCCGACTGGGTCCGGATGCGCGCGCGGCTTCCTCTCGGCTCTCGACGCCGCGTGGGCCGTGCGCTCCTGGGGACAAATTCCGGCTCCACATCCCTTGGAAGTCATAGCTGAGAGGGAATCTATATACCGACTATTGGGTAATATATCATCCTGCCTTTATATCTGTGGAGGGTCGGCACAGTATGTACTACTCCTCCATACTTCCCTGTCAGCCGTCTTATCTTAATTTACCCCTTTTTTCAGTATATCTTCTTTCACACAATCCATGCATATTTTCTATAATATGTCTATACTAATATTATAAATTGGGAAGATTGTATGTCTGTATTGAATAGGGTTTGAAACTACTCCTTAGAAGTCTTATAGTAAAGGTCTAATTACGTCGTACCAGTTTCTTGTATGTATATAATTATAGTGAAGGAACTTCTTGTTCTAACGGTAAAAGAATTTTTGAAATTGCACCAGTAGTTCTTGAGTTATTTCAATACAAACAAAAATACAAAGTTTCTCTCTGTACAAAATGATACGGCAGCACGGCAGCTTATATAATTTATTCGTTGGAGACTTAATATATTCTTAAAACTAACTTTATTTTAACTATATATTGTACATATTTACAATTAACTTAAATATCTTAACGTAACTACATCGATGTTAA